>JAREIK010003431.1:2778847-2798847 GCA_029783825.1 Sapria himalayana | reverse complement strand
GTATTTGTGAGCATTTTAAAAATAAAAAATGGTTGAAAGACAATCTTTACATCGAAGTTAAAGAAAAAATGGTGATGTTCCATATGACATTAAATCACAGAGTGAGAAGTCGTGTTACAAAAAAAAATTCAACCATTCAACTTAAATCATACATCATTACTTTCATGAAGTACTAGAGGCAATGCTTCTCTTAGGAAGAGAGATGATTGTGTCTACCCCGGTTAATGAAGTTATAGAAAATTATCCCCATCAATGATTAAGGAAAGTGTTCAAGGTAAATAAAATTTAAAGTTTATTATTATTGGTGTTCATGTTGTTGTTATAATTATTGTTATATTGATATTTTTTCTTATTAATAGGGTGCAATTGGTACACTTGATGGGATACTTGTTAATGATGTGATTCCATCTGACAAACAAGTCCCTTATAGAGGAAGAGGAAGAGGAGAATATTATCAAAATGTTCTAGCAATATGTGACTTCAATATAATTTTTATATTTATTTGAGCTGGATGGGAAGGCCCAGCACATGATTCAAGAGTTTTATCAGAGACTATGCGTAATCCAGAAAATAATTTTTTTATACCTTCACCAGGTTAGTATAATTCTCTTCTCAGCTTTTATTAATAAATTCATAATTAATTTTAAAATTAATTTTTTATGTAGATAAATATTATCTTTGTGATGTTGCATATCCACATACTCGAGAGTTTATGGTACCTTACTGTAATGCATGATAATGGTTGCCTGATTTTCACAATGGTATTCGCGCTCATACAAAAGAAGAGACATTCAACTATGTACATATCAGATTGAGGAATGTCATTGAGCACTCTTTTAGTGTTTTGAAAGCTCATTTTCTAATATTAAAGAATATGACACCTTATCATTTTCAAGTTCAAAGAAACATTATTATTGTTTGCATAGCTATACATAACTATCTCTAGAAATTATGTATTGGTGATGCTTTCTTAGAGCAGGGTAAAAATGATTTTGGTGAAAATTAGAAAATACCTCAAAATAATCATGAAGGTCTACTACAAGTAGGAAGAAGAGTTACACAAGCTAATCAAATTTGCATGATTAATTTAAGAGAGGAAAGCAAATCAACTAGTTGCAAATTAATTTTTGTTTATTTTATAATTATTTTTATGACTTTTTTTGGATTTTATTATTTAATTATGGAAATGTTTTTATTAATTTTCTTTTAAATAATAATTAACAATAGCAGTGACAAATCAAATTTTATTAGAAATTTTATTTAATTTGAATAATATGTACTGCATTAATAATAAGGGTAAAAATATAAAATATATCATTTTCAACATTCAGCATTCAACATTTAATGTTATTAAACAAAATCTTTATTTTCAGCATTCAATTATTAGTAATTTTTCAAATACTTTTTTAATACAAATTCACACTTATAAAATTCAGCACTTAATTTTGCATTACTTAATTTTTTCAGTTTTATTAAACGAGCCTTTAGTCACATTGAGTAGTAGAACTGGCCATCTTCATGTTTTCATCAAGATAAAATGTCAACCTTTTGCCATTCAATTTGATTTCCTTACATTTATCAAACTTCAAGTCAAAAGTACCTTCAGGAATAATTGAGATAATTGTAAAGAATTGGATCACCTTGACTTTTGTTTTATTAGAAAACATTTCTAACTTGAATTGAAGAGAAAAACTCTATCTCCTTCCTTAAATTCTTTCCTCAACAACTATTTGTCATGTCATTTCTTTATTTTATTCTTATAGATCTTGGTATTCTCATGAGAATTATTTTTCAACTCATCAAGCTCAGTTAGTTGAGGGAATAATCTCTTGCATGTATCTTAGAATTCAAAATTAAGCTTCTTTTTGTCCTACTAAGACTTGTGCTCTAACTTAAGAGGTAAATGGTTAGTTTTCTCAAATATGACATGCTAATAAGGGTTTTGTAGGTAGTTTTAAGCCCATAATACTTCACCAACCATTGTGATCAATCCTTTCTATTGGTGTTCTCCTTGTTCTCAAGAATGCTTTTCACTCTCCAGTTTGAAATTTCAACTTGTTCATTGATCGAGGATAGTATGAGAGGCCCTTGGCATGTTTTACACAATACTTACTATGTAATGAAGTAAACAAATTATTATAGAAGTGACTTTCCTTATCACTAATGGTGGCTATGGGAACACCAAATATGGTAAGAATTTTTTTGTGAAAGAATTTCATAACTTTTTTGGCATTATTTTTTAGGTACTATTTCCTCCACCCATTTTGACACAAAATCAACTACAAGAAGGATACTTATATTTTTATGAGATGGTGTGGATGGTCCCATGAAGTCAATGCCCTAATTATCAAAAATTTCAATTTTCAATATGTTGTTTTAAGGGCATCACATTCCTCCTTGTTATATTTCCAATTCTCTAGCACATATCACATCTCTTAACAAATTCATGATAATCCTTGAACAAGGTTAGCCAAAAGAATTCTGATTTAATGACTTTTTGAGTTGTTCTATTCCTTCCAAAGTGTCCCCTTTATGGTGAAAAATAATGAAACATGTATTCATATTCCACTTGAGACACACATCTCTTCATCACTTGGTCAACACATCTTTTGAATAACAATGGGAACACATATAGAGAATGTATTCATATTCCAACCATTTGACATCATGAAGGAATCTCATTCTTTGTTGAGTATTGAGACATGAAGGTAGCACATTGCAAGCCAAGTAATTCAGAAAATATGCATACCAGAGCAATTTTGCCTTTATCTCATCAATTGTTCATCCAAAAAATACTATCCAATGTGCTTTGGAAATTCATTTTTATATTCACCCTCAAGCCTTGAAAAATAGTCAACCACTAAATTTTCATTCTTTCTTGTCTTTAATATTCATGTCAAATTCTTGTAGCAAGAAAACCCATCAAATCAATCATGTCTTAGCATTGCGCATCATCAAGTATCTAATGAAAGCATGGTCAATACAAATGATAACCTTGTACCTATCACAAGAATAAACCACTACAAACATCTCTTTTTCTATTGTGGTGTAATTCTTCTGAACTTCATTCAAAGTTTTGCTATCATAATCACTAGCATCACACATGATCTTAAAAGACTCATCACAATTGGCATTGTTATTATAGGAGCTGACTTAATTTGATCTTAATCTTGTAAAATGCCTTCAAACGATCTTCATCAAAGACAAAAATGACATTATATCAAGTAATTGACAAAGTGGCCTTGCCACTTTTGAGAAATCCTTGATGAAGCTATTATGGAACCCATCTTTCCCTAAGAAACTTATCATCCTCTTCACATTAGTAGGTGGCACAATAGTTTCAATGGTAGATACATTTTCCTGATCAACTTCCAATACCTTTGCAGATACAAGGTGCCTTAATGCAATGTCCCCTTGAACCATGAGGTAATATTTTTCTCAATTCAACACCCAAATTATTAAGACTATCATCAAAGGAACACCCATATATTTAAAAATCATTTGTGAATATCTTCATGATATTCCCAATAATATCAGAATAAAATTAATATCATACACCAGTCAAATATATTTGGAGCATTACATCGATGAAAAGACATATCCAAAATACAAACATCACATAGGAACATATGAAAGTGATAATCTTTTAGTTTTTAGATATTATAATAATCTGAATATACTCAAAATTTCTATCCAAAGAAGCAATAATAAGCATATACAAAAAGTTTTTTCAATACTTGATCAATGAAATAAAGACAAAAATAAACACATCTTTTTTTTATTCTTCACTATAATCACCCCTCCCATCTTTAGACAACATGCATTGAGCTAATACATGCATTGAGCTCATACATGCATTGAGCTTAGTCTAGCATTGAGCTTTCTATTATTTATGCATTAAGCATAAATAATCCAACATTCGACCATTCTAGAATTCAATCATTTCAGCATGTTTTTTTACCACTTCCTTCATCACTTAATTCAATCTTTTTTGATGGTCCACTATAGGCCTAGCATCATCCTCTTAAGATTTTGTGCATATAAATAAGCCAGACTCATTCCCTTGAAGTGCTCGACACACTATGAAAATTCTCTCATTTTTTGCTTAAAACTCCCAAGGAATTTGTACATAAACTCTTCATTAAAAGCAGATGAAATTATAATTGGCTTGGTGCTATTTTCATCAAAGAAAGCATATCTAAGATGATTTGGCAGCTCTTTAAGTATTGAGCCACTTGGAGTCTTCTATTATTTTTACATAATAATTGTCTCATCATTTTTTTCAAGACTCAAAATAGTTCCATCAATTCATGACTAGAAGCTATAATTTCACAACATAATTCTTTTGTAGAAAGTGAATGAACTAAGCAATCTTCAAGGAGATTCTCTTTCATAAAATCATAAAATCAACTCACCCTCTAAATGAATCAAATTATCAACTCTTATGAAACTAGCCTTATCATCATTAAAGAACTTCATACAATTATATAGGTTTAATTTCTCATATTCCTTGTTTGGAACTCGAGATATTGATTTTTTATGGGTATTTTATATTATTTTCATGATGTAGTTGTACTGAATTTATGATTCAAATGTAAGACTTTCATTCGATGATAATTTTTATGGATTGGATGAATACTAGTGAAATTAGATATAAATTAGATATAAATGGTAGAATTTTTGGAAAACTAAAATGAAATGGTAGAATACCAAGGTAAAGTCATGGCTTTTCGATTGTCATGATTTATTTATACTAGCACATACATATTGAGAAGTCATTACAACCTTTCTTGGTCATGACTCTATAAAAATATCATGATAATATTTATAAGTCATGACTCTACCAAAAAATTATCATAATTTTTTACTATGTAATACATTCTTCATGATCATTATATTATCATAGAGTCATAGCCTCAATAGTTCTAAAATACAAAATCGGGCATGATATTATTTTCACACTGTGACAACCATATACAAATTAGTACTAGAATTCATGGATTTTTCTAGCACTATGATATATTTGTTATAGAGCCAAAAATTATATAATACCAAGTAATTTTATGGTGTATTTTTTATCATAGCTATATTTTCTAGTGAGTAATTATCTTAGTCAAGGTATTAATTGATACTATGACCATTTGCTCTAGAGAGGAATTATCTCGATCATGATATTCTAAGTTTCCATGACCATATGCTCTAGAAAGAAATTATCTCGATTTTTACACTCTTACCATCACAACTTTGTTCTCTTGAAAATAATTATCTAAATCACAATATTCTATCACTGTAACTATATACTTCAAATAAGAATTATCTTGGCCACATCATTCTTTTTCCACCATGACCTTGTGCTCCATAAAGGATTCAAAGAGCATCTAGCACTACAATCTCAATTTAAAGTTGCGACTCTCAAATTGAAGATCTTCATAGTAATTTGATGGGACCTAGATGAAATAAAAGAAAAACTTAGATACTTTAAAAAAAAGAGTTGGGGGTTAGAATTTTGAGGCTATGAACACACCAAGCTTAAAATGGAATGAATTCCAACCCTTGATTAGGGTCAAATTCAAGCCAAACACAAGAAAGAATAGATTGAGAACTAGAGTTAATACTTAGAACCTCAAACCAACTATCATAAGGAACCCTTGATCCCATGAAATGACGCTCCAATTCTTTCATATGAATTCTTTCCTAATGGAAGATTAATTAGGGATCAAGAGTTGGATTATGTATAGTCTATGATGATTATG
The DNA here is from genome assembly GCA_029783825.1 of Sapria himalayana. Classification (NCBI taxonomy): domain Eukaryota; kingdom Viridiplantae; phylum Streptophyta; class Magnoliopsida; order Malpighiales; family Rafflesiaceae; genus Sapria; species Sapria himalayana. The sequence continues at coordinate 2,793,094 of JAREIK010003431.1, read as the reverse complement.
TTTATAATATTTGATTTTAGAATTATTCTATTTTGAATGTTGATAGATATGGATATTAATTAAAATAGAGATTTAGAGTTCTACACCAAATAGATTTATGTAAATTAGCCATGGAGGATGGTGACATGTAAGTTATGGGATACAATCATGAGATTAGATACAAAAAATGATAACCCTTCTATTCTGACCTCGGGAGATGAACCTACATGTGAAAAGCTTATATTTATATAAATTTAATTCATATGAGTATGATGCTCATGATGTCAAATGCATAAGTAAATATATGGCCATTATATTATGCATATTTTAGAAAATTAATCTTCAAATGATGTGGTGGGTTATGTAGAACATCTAAAATATGGGGTTCACCATAGTGTGAGAGTCATCTATTAGATATGATGGATAATGATAGGTAAGTTACGAAATACATGCAAGGAGATATACTTCATAAGGTAGTGATAGCCCTATGATCATTTCCTCTTATATAGTTTTCATATGTGAAATTATTAGGTAGTTATATGTTAGTTGATATGAGTATAGAATTTACAAAGGTGAAAGCTCAAATGTAATCAATACTTCATCATTTCATATCTTTTAAGATAACTAAGATTGAAAAATAGAAATGTATACTTGAAGTAATTATCAAGGGTAATTAATATATTATCAAAAAAGAGTAGAAGTGTGGATGACCCAAGTACAATATAAGTGTAGTTTCAGTTGTAAAATATTAAAGGCACAACTGTGAGTAGACCATCTATGGTAGTGTCCATACAATGTTGACAACCACTTTGTATGTCAAGAGAGTAAAAGGGGAATCCACATCATCCTATCCTTCATCTAATAATCAAGCATAATATTTTTTATATATTAAAAAAAACTCATCATACACAAAGAAGTAAACTAATCCAAGAGTCTGAGTATCAATTTGAGACTGAAGTTTATCTTCTCAACTCAAGTAGTTTATTCATTATTGTTTGATCAAGCTACTCATATAATCTATATGAGATCAAATTTCTAGACTTACATCTATTTTCTTACTTGTATGACCCATATATTTTTGGATTTTGATTAGACGTATCTAATCATCTAATGAACTTTTGGTGTCATACTACATATAGTGAATTCTGGTTATATAACAAATTCACAACACTACTCACCTATTATGAGTGTCAATTCTACATTTTTAATACCTATCAATCTTGGCCTATAAAAAGGAAAATTCTACCCAAAATAAGTGATATTTTTTTTGACTTCTTCCAAGTCCAAGATAACAAAATTAACTAGAAATATAAATCTATCAATTTTACAAATACATTCTCCATGATACCCTTAGGATAAGTCAAAGATCTGTCAACCATAATTGTGACTTCGCTGCGATACAAAAAACTTTGTGGTTCTTGATACTATACCAAAATCTTCTTAGGAATATGTATGTTTTTAATAGAATTCCACAAATATATAAGTCATACAAGTAATAAAGTAAGCATAAATCTAGATATCAATCTTAATGAGGTTAATAATTGTACTTTGAAAGAGTTATAGTAAATTGACTAACAACTCAAGTTGACGAGATAAAAATTGGTCTTAAATAGATACTTACATTCTAGGATCAATTTACTTTTTTTGTGTATGATGATATTTTCTCATGTGGTGTTATGATAATGCATATATATTTGTTGCATGAAGGGTAGGAGGATGTGGGATCTCTCATTTTCTTTTTAGCCTTTAAGAGGTTATCAATTATAGGTTTTCACCACCATGGATGGTTGTGACTTTATTATGCCATCTAATTTTAATGATTAGGTAATGTCCTAAAAACTTATTAATGAGAGTATCTTGTCAATTGAGATATGTAAATGCATGGGTCATACAAGTAATTAAATAATTTTTTGTATAGATAATTAGATATCAATACCACATGGATTGTTTATACAAGCAGTAAAATAATGGTTAGAAGTTTGGTTATTCAGTTTTTAAACAATCTATTTTTAGTAAGTTGGATATTTAGATTTTTAGACAATCTTAGGCCCATGGTTAAAACATTTAATCTATATGATAATATTTAAGTTTTTTTTTCTTATATTATGTTGGACATAGAATAATGTTTAGGATTTGTGCAATGACTCCTTATTCTAATAGCATATATGATAGTTATAACCATTAAGTTTATACTACTAGTGGTCCCTTCTTAGTTGTCATATTCGTACATCACCACTTAGATAATATTTCATCTTTTTTTAAAGTCATTCACAATCTCATATCTTTTAGGTAACTTTATCAACTATCATTAATTATTAATTTGTATGCATATTTTTATTATACATCCCCAAACATCATAAAGATCAAAGATTGATATGGTTTGTAAGGGTCTGCATTTTTAGCTTTGTAAGCACCATACTCACATAATTAATATATATTTTCTTTAAGTTTCACCAATAGCAACCATACAAGTCAAAGTAATTCACAAAGATTGTCACCACATTGCATACCACACAATTAATATATGCTTCATAGTCAAAAGAGATGTTATCTTTTTTCTACTATATGCATGAGTGAGTCTCATGATTTACTTATCATTGTCTACCACAATAATCTCGCACAACTCTACTAATAGTTGGAACCCTAGTTATTCAACTTATTCACTTTCCTTAAAAATCCAAATCATAAAATAAGTCACAAATATTTATTAATTAATTAAAAACTAATTTATATCATACATCTCAATTTATACAAATCCTAGTCTCATGCTAGTTTAGTACAAAATTTCAAATTCACTCTAGAGAAGAGTGGTTTGAAAGTTGTGCCACAACTATAGAGATTAGCATTAATCTTACATCCCTTATTTACTTTTGGAACTCCTAGAGAGTGTAAAATTTGCTTTTAGGGTTTAGCAGTTTCCATGGATTTACTTATTTTGTGAGTGAGAAGAAGAAGAAAAAATGAGAGATCCTTATACTATCTTTTATCTTGTACTTTTATACCCAAGAAATCTTGCATTACTCTAAGTAGGAAGTCATAACCTTTGGAAGAAAGTCACAACTTTGGCCTTCATCTCTTTGGCTTGAGACCGTGACTCTAGAAAATAAATATAACGTTGGTCTACATCTTAAATTTTTTGTAATACAAAGTCACAACACTAGCAATGACCATGACTTGGACCTAATGCTCTTGTATCACAAAGTCATGAAACTATGAAATAGTTTTTGTTTCATTACTTTGTCCCTTTTTCATCCATAAAGGCTCATAACACTAAGAAGTGACCATGAAGTAGTAAATAGCTTCTCATTTGATATATAGTCATGACATAGTGTAGAAGCTAATACATTGGTAATGGCCTTTCTTAATTTTTATATGGATGTGGTGTTAAGAAATAGCCATAATACTAAAAATGTCTCTCATGTCTTGGCCATGGCCATGAGGCATGATATTGGAAAATGACCATGACACACAATTTTCCCTTAATATTTTTAAGTGTCTGTGGAACTGTGGGTGGTCATGTTATCAACCTTTTCTTCTCTCATATATCATGTTATCATGGTACTTTGAGGATGTTGCAACACTTATAATTAGTTTGAGCATATAATTCATTGTTATGTCTTACTTTGAGGATAAATCATGGCCTTAGAAATAACCTTAGTCAAGTAATATTTAATATCCAAAAATTCATTTCTTTGAATAATTTTCATGATTCTAGCTTGAGTAGTTGTAGCTTTGTAATTTTCTATAGCTAAAAGTCATGTCTTTGTAAAAAGGTCATAGTTTGACTTAAGACTATCGAGTCATATTAAAGATAAAGTCGTGACACTTGGATTTAGCTATGTCTTGAGCACTAGTGAGGTACTTGATTGTTGTGCCATAATTAATATTACAGTTATTTATTATATGAGATAAGTATGGATGTGACTCTATGATAATATTGTAGCCACTAAGAATGTGGCATACATTAGAAGGACTATGCTAATAAATGTTGGCAGGATCATGATATACAAGAATTATCCTGATGAATTAGGTAGAGTTTTAGCTGAGAATGCATGTCAAAACAATGCAAAACTCAATATTCTACTCTATCTGTTAAATATCTCAAAAAACCTATTGATTTCATGACTATTCATCAAACTCGCTAAAATATCAAAATCATTAAATCAACTCATTTTATCTTTATTTACAGATCTACATATCATTATAAACTACTAAAATATATAAGAATATTTGATAGTTTGAATACCAAATAATTGTCCTCTTGTTTTTTTTTTCCAGTATACTTATTACCTTCTACCAAAGTTACACATGCACCTAACATTTGACTACCACACAATTCTTACTCTTTTTAGACAATTCATTAATTATCCTTGATAATTATTATTCTCTAACATTAGTTATCCTAGAAGACATACAATGATATGCTTATAATAATAATTATACTTTCGACTTCATTAGATCATACTTATATCAATTAAATATGTCACCCAAGTAATTCCACCCATGGAAGCCATATAAGGGAAAGGTGATCATATGACTATCCCTTCCTATCAATGCATGCTCTCTTGTACGTGTATTATAGCTTACTCATCACCGTCTACCACAACCAAGACATAACATCCAAAGATTGATGAAACCCTAATTTAGATGTTCTTAAATACTCATACATCATTTTAGGGTTAGGTTTTCTAGAGAATATACAATGATATGGTCATAATAATATTTATGTTTTTGGTTTTCTTATCACCATACCCGCATCAATTGAACTTATGCCAACCTAGTAATACAACTTGATGAAGCTATTCAGAGGAAGGTGATCACAAAACTATCACTTTCTATCGATGCACTCCCCTTTCATTGTGTTTTGTGACTTACCTATCATCATTCACCACAACCAATTTGCATAGTTTCATCTAAATGGTAGAACACAAGATTGACATTATAACACATACACATATCTATCAATTATTATTTTATAACAAAACCACAATTATTCATTATAAATTACAACCATCATATACAATTATATAAACCAACCATAAATTTTAAATTTGCCTGATATAAAAGAGGAATTAGAATGAGGTGATCTAAAAATCATCTCATTGAATTGTATATTCTCAAGGGTAGTTAGTAGTAGAATCTAGATTTCAATACTATTTCTTGATTCAATCCATTTTCTATCAGTGTTGTATTGTTTCTTTGCTCAAGGAGGTGTTGAAGCATTTTTTCCAATCTCTCTTTTCTTTCTCAAGTTATTTTGAAATTCATTAAATCCATATATTACCTTCTCAAGTCTTTTTAGAAATTGTAGCATCTTTAATGAATTCCAATTCATGACAGTGGGTTGATGTCATAGTAAAAGATTGCTTTGAGTTGCTTTGGTAATAATCAAATCGTGGAACATCATATACAATGTTGTGGCATAGTTATGGATGTGTTAGGATGATGTCATAGTATAAAAGGAAGTCATAACAATGTCAATCATGCTTTTGAGTATGATGTCGCGATGTGAAAAGGATGACATGGCATAATGTTTCTTTGCAAAGTATAATTTTAGTTCTAAATGATTTTGTTGCGGCACAAAAATTACTTTTTGACTTCATATTTTTATTTTGAATTATCATTACTTGGATTTTATGTGATGAATGAGGCACAATGCTTTGGTTACGTGAGTGAAAATAATGTTGGGGCAAAATATGTTATAAAGAAAATGTGACCGTGACTCAAAATTATTGTTTTGGCCAAGAAGAATGTATTGCAATGCAGAAAGCTATTATAATAATGTGGTAGAGTTGTGACATATAATGAATATCATGACTACTATGTATAGTCATGCCCAAGAAATGTTTGCTATGACTACTTCAAGGGTGTGTGCTATTGTTAACGATATCATGACATTGAAAATATTATAACTTTACTTCACTACTATGCACTTCAATTCTATTTTCCATAAGTCTTCCTTATTTACTTTATTTAAACTTGATTTCATTATTTTTCATCAAAATTTATCGAAAATATATTTTCATGAAATACAAACATGTATCCCTATTCTCATATATGCATCACATGAAAAAAAACCAAATACATCCATAAAAATATGATACTTTTAGTACCAAACAATCAATTATGATGAAAGTGTAATTGGAGTTAGAGTTAGTTCTCCGAAATGCTACTTATTTACAAGTGACAATGGAATGAGATTAATATTTTGTTCTAAATTACAAAGTGCTATGTTAAAGGAATACTCTCCAATCACATAAGGAATGATAAAACTACTTAGATCTTTTAGCTTTTTAGGAAGTTTCCATTGAATGATAGTCCTATATATTTTTAGATAAGTTAATTGTGCCAAGTGTTATTGCTTTTTTTTTCATTTCTCTTAATTTACTTCATAAATTTGATATAATTGGATATTTAAACCAAAATCTCCACAAAAAGAATATTCACTGCCAATATCTTGAATACGATGAGACATTTTACAATCTATTCATCAAGCTTTGCATTTATAAAGCTCTAAGGGAATGAAAATGGTGGAATAATCAAGGGAGGGTTTGAGAAAAATATCATCTTTCCTGACACCATTTTTTAACTTTCTCTTTCAGCTCCAGTCTTTTCATCTTCAAGTGTTTGTGGGTTCTCAAGCTCTTTTCCTTTTCTCTAGGTGATGGTTTTGCACTCACAGAAATTTTTTTTCTATGTCACTTAGGAATAACCTTGAAGGGTATTTATCCTTTCATAGCAAGGGTGAACAACCTAATTTGATTCTCCAAGCTTTTCTTTGTAGATTCTATGTTTGACATTCAATTATCTTGAGAATCATTTCTTTTTTGGTCTCATTCAAAATGTTAAGAATATTTTCTTCATGAGATAGTTATTTCTTTTGTCTTTCGTAATTGGAGCTTGAAGCTCCTTGGTTTGAAAGTCATAATGGTATTGTGAGAATTGAAATTTTGTGGGGCATTATAAATATGTCCATGATTTTCATTAGATACATTTTCATGATTCCTTAGACTCGGATGATAATAATTAGGCAAGTTACTATTGGCTCTAAACATATATCCCTATAATCGGTATCCTTCACTTGGAACATTGGTCAACAATGGTGGGGTTTTGGGTTTGCATTAAACTAATCTCTTCCATAGTCAGCCCAATCTTTGTATGTTGATTCAAATGATTTGCAAGAGCAACAATTTGAGCTTGGAAAGTCATAATTTTTTCCATTTCAAGCACTCTCATTGTTTTCCTATTCATTTATCTCTCATAAGAAACTTGGTAATTATTTTTTGTCAGCTCCAAAAGTTGATTGCCTCATCAGCCATTTATGTTTCTTTAGTTCATAACTTCATCAAAGGCATCCTTTATGAGATGTCAACACCCATAATGTAGATCATAATTTCTTATATTACCTCTGCTAATCATCTCCTAATCTATATATGACACTAGGATGAAATAATAAGGAATGTTTTCTCTCATATGACTTTTTTCAATGTTGTCATAGTCCACATGAAAAGAGCTAAAGACTAAGAGGAGAACCAATTAACTCTCACTCCATATGGTCTCTTCCTAATGTGTCTAGGAGGTTTAAGTTTTCACTCAATTAATTAGTCTTGGGCTTTAAAAAAGTAGTCCTAGGTTTCTAATCAATTCTTTGAAAATTGTATTCGACCAAAATTAACACAAGAATATGAAGATATGGAAAGCTAAAACAAAAACAAAAATAATTGAAAGAATTTTATGCATTAGTTCCCCAACAATTATTCTGAAAGTGAGTGTGTAGCTATCCATAACAATTGCACTCGCGAGTGAAATATAGATTAAGAAAATTATCATTCAAATGTGAGAAAAAATGAAAACAAAGAGACAAAATATATGGTGCCACTTCCCAATTCATCACCATTTATCTACTATGGTGTCCCTTCCAAATATATTACGATCTAGTAATCTCTTCCTTTGTATCATCAGCCTAATCTAACTTAGTTTCTTCAAAAGTCATTATTTTTAAGAATATCATGGCTTCATATTAGTCTTATTCTTAATTATCACTCCATTTTTTCTTCAATCCAATGTTTATCTAATTCATCATCATCTATGTCTTCTTCAAGCTAATAATTTTCTATATAAATTTTTCATCTAAAGTCTACCTTTTGTTTCACATAATGTATAGGAAGCTATCTATTTTCTAGCGATATTTTTCTTCATAGTCAAGATTCTAAATATTTTGGTAGATGTTGAATTTCACTTATTATTTTCCCACATGAAGTGAGAATTCCTCCTTCTCAACATTAATTAATGACTATCAAATGGCTAAAAACAGTTTTTTTAAGATAAATGGAGAATATCGGTTCTCCTTAATATCTAGAACAACAAAATCTATGAAATTAATTAATTAATTAACCTTCATCAATACATCTTCAATAATACAATTTGAAATTTAATTGAATAATCAATTATTTGAAGTGAAAGAGTGAATATAGTAATATTTCCCTAGGCTCAACCTTTTTACTATAGATAATGACATCAAATTCACACTTGATCCCATGTCACATAGCATCTTCTAGAAAGTGTGCTCCCTAATAATGCATGAAATTGTAAAATTTGCTATATCTTTTAGCTTTCTCAGAAGTTTACATTAGATAATACCATATACTTCTCGATCACATTCAGTGTTTCATATGTCTTCAACTATCTCTTACTACTCATTATTTTATTCATAAATATTATATAATTTAGCATTTGAGTTAAGGCTTCGACAAATATAATATTGACCTTTAACTTCTAGAAAATATAGATAAATATTTCAAATTATTTGTTCATCTTCCACTTTCTAAAATACTATGCAAAGGGAAGATCATGAGGAAAATAATTATCATTTTCATATTATTTTTCTTGCACATCTTTCTAATTATCATTTTAGGTAATCTCTATCTCCTTCTCCTTCTTCCCTTCTTCATTTTTCATGGCTGGGGGTTTGAGTTGGGTAGTGAGTTTTGTGGATGACATGACTTTGAAAAATGTCATGACATCTTGTGTCATGGTATTGGGTTGTATCTCAACTTTGGAAAATGTTTTGATGATTTTAGTCATAGTTTCCTCTTCTATTTCAACTCTTCTTTTGGCTTCAACCTCGATTTGTTTTCCATCTAATTATTTGATGCTTTTTAGTGTAACAAACAGAAATTTCATTGGGTTTTCCTCAGTATTACTCGGTAGTTCATTCATGCTCTTCTCTTTCAATGATAGTTCGTGTTATCTAAGTTGATTTTTATTGATCTTTATTACTATATTTATGTGTTCTAGCCTCATTTCAATTTGTCCCATTTAATTCTCCTAAAAATTATTTTTTTTTCTTTGTCTATGTGAGAAAGATAAGTATATTACCTTCAAATAAAAACTTTTCTATCTCATCAGGTGGTTGAAATTTGTGCTTGAGGCTCCTTGAAGTTGATAACCCATTAAGTTATTCCCAAAATTATTTTAAAATTGATCCACATTTTACTATGCATTCTCATTACTTGCATGTGATAAGTTTTTCTAATTTTCATGTTTGGAAAGTAGCATGAGAGAGCATAATTCTCAAGTCGGAATGCGTACCATTGTTTCTACAAAGATTGGTTTTATCCACTTAATATATGAGATTGAAATTTACCATTTCCTACTATTTCAAAATAGAAATTTTTTTCATACTTAAGATATATATTTTTTTGGGTTTTAAACTTATTGAAAAATATATCCATCTTAGTTAAAATAGTATTCAATCTATCCAACTCCAAAACTTTAGTTTCCTTCCAAATAATCAATTATTTAGTGTTTAGTAGTTATTCTTCTCCAATTTTTTAAATAGATAATGCACTTTCTTAGGCAACCTATTCATAATAAACCCACCCAAGGCCATATCAATTTTGCACATTGTCATATAGTTTAGTTCATAATAGAAAGTTTGAGGTTGGAACCATGATTAAAATCCATATTGTGAGCATCTTTTCAAAAGCTCTTTGAATTAGTCCCAAGCATAATATGATATATCTTGCTCCACTTATCAAAATTAACTTATCTCTCCACAAAGTTGGGAAGTGATTTGATGTAAAAAGAACTTGGCGAAAAATACTATAACAAGTTTGTCATAACTTTCAATTGAAATTCTAGATAAGTATATGATATGTCAAATATTGAATAATACTAGTTATTTTAATGATTATGTATAATATTCTTTATAGAACCATGTTACTAAATCATAAATTTGATTGATTATGATGAATAGTTATAAAATTGGTTAGTTTTTGTATAAAATGTGAGATGTTGTAGATATATTGAGTATGAGGGGACAAAAAAGTTATGTAAAATCATAGTATTCCTTGTGCTATGACTTTATTATACATCATTAAGCTTATAGGATACTTTTGGCATCTATCCTTGGCTGAAGTTCTATACAAATAGTGATAAAAATTTTTGTATACCACAACTCTACCATCTCATCGATATAATCAATTTACTATGCAACACATTCTTTTTGGCTACAAAACTTTCTTAGAGTTATAACTATACTAGCTCATGATATTATTTATGGCTATGATATTTATTTTATGTCATATCACCTAAGTATCTCACAAGTGCTAAAAGCCATTGTAACCTCAAGTACAATGACTTCCTAATTACATATATACCAAGACTAGGGAAAAAACTATGACACTTCTTCAACACTAGTCCTTTTAGTAATAGAAAGATTCAGAAAAAATTTATTCGAGGTGCACTCATTTCTTGGGCCATAACATTTTCCTCTTGAGAAATGACTAAAGTTGTGACTCATTCCCAAAGCCATGACTTTGGGTTATAAAGATGAAATACACCAGTTAAAATTGAGAAATGGTTAAAACCACAACTTTTTTTCTTTTGAGAAATGACCATAGCCACACCCATAGGCCAATTCATTATTCATGTCTTAGAAGAATTGACTCTCAATTAATATGAGCATTTTATATAATATTTTTCTAAGAGTTTTACCATTAGTGTGAGAGTCACATGTCATTATGGTAGATAGTGATAGGCAATCTATGAGACATGTATGAGTGGATGTGACTCATAAGATTGTGATAATCCTATGAGTTATTTTATGTCATAAGATTCCTATCATTGATAATTGAGAAAAAGTATATGTTAATTATATGACTATAGTGATTATGAAGCTAAAAGTATAAATACTTTTAATACCATATTAATTCAAGTTTTTATGATAGATGAGATCTGATAATAATAATGAATATGCGAAATAACTATCAAGGGTAGTTGATGAGTTACCTAAAAGGTATGAACTTGTGAATGCATCTCAAATAGGGGTGATTTATCATTTTAGTGATAAAGAACCAAGGGGAATTTTATGAGAGGATCATTATTGGGGAGAGCACAATAGTCGATAACTATTTTATATGTCATTAGGGCATTAGTGCATGTTCACAATAGTCCAATTGTAGTTCTATAACCAAGTAAAATTATATCTAAGTTATTTAGATAAGTCATCATACATAATGGAATGGATTAACCCTAGAATCTAATAGTCTTTTAATTAATCCAGTCTTATCCTTTCAATTAGAGTAGATGGTTGATCTAATTGCATATATAATTCATATAAGATTGATATCTTGATGAAAGCCAATTTTACTACTTATATAACTTAGATACTTGAGAAACTATTTAGATGAGATATTCTCACCTAATAAAGTTTTGTGCCATTGACTAATCCTAAAAAAATAGATACATAACAAAGTCACAATAACTGCACTAGAACTAGTTCCGAGCTTTGTCTTGTAAAGAAAATAGAAAAATTCATAATCACATCACATCATAGCTAACTTCATTCATCTTCACAGTGTCGCACAACTCCAAGAAAGTCATGATATGGCTTTTTGGATCTTCTAATTTTTTTTCACTATACTAATATTACTCTACCATAGTTATCAAACTTGGTTTCAACTCAAAATAATTTCATTGTACATGTTGTATATGAATCCCATAATAACTATTCATCATAGTCGGCCACCAATAATCTTTCAAGGTATGGTGAGGATTAGGTTGTTGGATAGCCAATCTTTCACTACTTTGGTAGTCTCTATTGTTGTTAGTTCCTTCCATATGTTTTCTCTTAGCTCTCTATCTTAGTAGTGCTCTCATTATTTTCTCAATTTATAGGTCCATAAGAGCTATTCTAATCATATAATTTCTGCTCAAGTATGTGTAGTTGCTAAAAATAAACAAAAAAAAAAATAAAATATAAATGCAAAACAAAAACTAAATAATAAATATATCCAAACAACTAGAAATAGAACTATCCTTTTGCAAAGATAGTTATATCATTTCAAGTTGACTAATCAAACTATAATTAATCAATCCCAGGAAATGGTACAAAAAATTTAGTGTGACTTTGTCAGGGTGTCAAAATTTATTATTAATTGTCACGATTCCAAAACCACATTTAAAAATGATTTATTATCCAACATAGTGTGAGTTAAATAAGTAGTAAAATAGATGTAACTCAAAATATCTATTCTATTAGGATTTTGTACATAGTTCGATCAACCAATATTAAACTAGCTATTATTTGAGTTGAGTAGATAGATTTGGGTTTTCAAAAGAATACTTAGACTCTAGGGTCGACCCACATCTTTATGCATAATGATACTTCTTTATTAATTAGTCAAAGTTATGTTCAATTATCGGATTAACGGTAGATTAGTGAGAAAAAGCACTAATGCTCTATTGGCAAACAAGGTTGCTATCATTCTTGAACTATCACCAACAAGGATGATTCCCTCATTATAACTTCTTAATATTTCACCAATGTAGCCACACATTATTCAATTTCTATGTAATTTGCACATCTACTTATTTTAGGCAATATATCAACTATCCTTGAAGATTGCTTCGAATATGTATTTCTATTCTCTAACCTCTAATATATTAAAGATGCAAGATGATTTAGTAATAAATTCTCTTAGCTTCAAAAGTAACATACTAATGATAATTAACAAATATTTTTCATTAATTGCACCTATAAAAATCATAATAGAGAAATTGACTTGTAGGGATGTCACCACCATACAAAGAACCTCTTCGTGCATATGCCCAATGACCTATATGTCACTGTATGTCATGGCTCTATCATACGATATTCAGAAAGGCTATTTCTTGGATAGTAACCTGTTCTGTTGGCTTGGCCCCTTCCCTGGAGTCCCTTTTTTTTAGTAGTTGAGAAGCAACCTCTCTTCCCATTTAGGTCGGAGCCTCAAGATGAGTTTGAGTTACAGGGTTATTCACAGGTTTGAGTGAGATACATTACATATGATTTTAAGCAACGAGCGAAAGCAGCTGTTCGTCAGAAAGACCTCTTCTCTTCTCCTTTTGCTTCACCCATTTTGTCGTCTACTAAATAATATATGCTCCTGGTTGGGTAGGAACTCTGGCTACCTTGTACATAAGACTTTATCTTTATTCGCGAGAAAACATGCCAAAATCTCTTAGGACATCTTTCGCCGAAGAAGACCAAGAGGACCGGTTTACTTCTCTTCTTTCATCTGGATTCTTAAACCTCTCCTTACTTTAAAAAATAAAATTGGATTAGGACCTTCCTTAGCCTATAGAGTCAAGCTAGGGCGCGCTAAGCGATTCAGAATTCCTTAGCCTATAGAGTCAAGTCAAGCTGCTTTAAAAGCGCGCTAAGCGATTCAGAATTCCTTCGCTGCTTTCGTACACCAGGGGGGCTAGTTGAGCAGCCTCCTCTCGCCGTGCATGGTTCCCAATGCAAAGCATTGAAATAACACGGGGAGTGGCCGGATAATCCCGAAGGGAGTTATTACGTGCTGTTAGCGTTCTGATCGATTGCCTCACTTGATAGAGGAAGTCACTTGCGTAGCGTGCTGTCACCGTAAAGCCGCCACGCACGCCTCATCCATCACACAGGAATGCGCTAAAACAACTGCTAATAAGATACCTGCCATCCATAATACCATTTTATCAGGTGTATTAGTTGTGGGCATAGTCACTGCACTTTGATGCTCGATATCAGCCTTTGCTCTTTCTATCGTTCTAACGAGTGCCCCCACAACTTCACTATCCCCAACAGGTGTACTGATATTTCCATCGTTTAAACTCATTTCCCACCATAACGCTTTGTTTTCAAGGGCAGATCCCAGAGCTATGCTCACATCTTCAAAAAGATTCCTGTAGAGAAGCCCCATTCGTTCCCTGGGTGAAGGAGCAGTAGAATCAGTCCTTGCTTTC
>JAREIK010003431.1:2571347-2773847 GCA_029783825.1 Sapria himalayana | reverse complement strand
TATCCTCTTCTATCTTTTCGTCATCTCAACCTCGCACCGCTCCGTGGGCATCACGTTCCTAGGGACAGAGACATCTGCGCTCTAAGGCTATCATAGTAATGCCAACATGGTTACATCTAACTGCCTACTGGGCAAGCTTAAACTTCAAAGTAACCTGATTTGGCACCAGGCAAAGGAGTAGGAGCAGCAGCTGGGGAACCACCATAACCATCCATGAGAGCAGCATGGGAAAAGATTGAATGAATCGGATTGACACCTATATTTTCCATCAGTAGGGGTCGCTTTGGTTAAGCAGTTCGGTTGGCGCGAGAAGCCTTATTGGTCTTGCACACTAATTGAAGCATTCACCTTTGTCTCTATCTCCACTGCTGGATTGAAAGACAGGAATTGGATTCAGGAGTTACTTGCTAGAGATTGGACAGTGAGGATTATCGGGAGGGTCGCAGATTGGCTCGTGAACAACTATTCGGATGGGGCACATGTTCTAATTCCTGGAGTTTTTTCCTTAGCCTTTTCAGCTGTGTTGAAGCAGAGAAGGGGACAAAGGACTTGCCAAGATATGTTCCACACGATGTGTGAAAGCGGTTGACAACGACAAAGAACTTCCCAAGCATAAGTGGTTCCACGGGAGGCTTGATTCAGATCTAAACTTTCTTTCTTTTCATGTGGTCGTAGTGATTGCTTAGTCGGATTAGTCGGCTAAAGGGCCATTTACTTTCTCCTTTCTAATCGCTTTCCCGGCTCAAGTACTCCTTTTGTCTTTGTTCCGTGAGTGAGATGCTTTACCGAAGCAAAGAATTGCTTTCTCTTTTGCGAGTGAAGTTGCTTGCGTGCGTGGGTGACTTGAGGATGTCAAAGCTCTGTCTCTTCATTCGGTAACCAATCCGTCTAGTCTTTTCAGTCGTCCAGGTAGTGGTCAATCCATCGTAGGTAAAGTGTGAAATGTAGTAGGCCATCCTATCCATCCGCTTTCCATTTCAGACCTCTCTTTCCGGTCTGCTAGCCTTACAAGTCCAAGTCTTCCAGTGGGCGATTACGTACCTATGCTTTCCATTAGCATAAAAAGCTTGCAGTGAAGAGACCACCCAAGGACATTCATGTTAATTCGTTCTTTTCATTTACTATACTCATAAGTTTCAACAAGCGTAACTGAATCATACGTGTCAATGACACAGTGTGAGCGTCCGAGGGTGATTGAAGGACTAAGTCCGAAAGCACTGAATGAGACTCTTGGTAATCATAGGCTTTAAGAAATATCTGGTATAAAAGAAAGATGAGGAGCCCAGCCCAAGATGGATAAGCTTCAAGTCTCTTTATATAATAAATGAATGATTTGCCGAGCACTCGGATTAGCAAAACATTCTTCTCTGCATCATGGGGAGCCTCCTGCCCCACTAAATCGGATATTGCTTAACCGCCCCCTCTTACGCTGCTGCTTGTTCCGGTTACCGGAGGTGCAGATTGACAAAGGGCTTGGATTCGCTTCCTTAGTCCTTTTTGATAGGTTTCAAGCGGAGATTGGCCCTCGAGTGCAAAGGCTTGACTGCAAGACCCACCACCCTTTAGTATGCTTGGGGGAGAATTGAAAAAGAAAGAGAGGAAAGAAAATGCCGCTACTGATGCTATGACTGGTCCTTGGCATCCGCCAGTAAAGACCCCGTATCGACCTAGATTGGATGAATAGAAAAGTTCCCTCTATCTGGTGACTGGTGAACGTACTTTGGATATTTTCCCTACTCAATCGAAATGATTCTAAAAAAATGTGCTGAGTTGGAATCTCATTCTCAACGTGGCTTCAAAGCTATCCTTTCTATAGCGCCTTTTCTCGAAACAGTGCTTATCGAGGGAATTCTTTCTAAGCCGACAAAGGCACTGTTTCGCCTACCGACACCGTTCGCTAACCAGTTACTTTATGTTACCCTTCCGCGGGCCTTGTTAGTTACACATTGACTTTGACATACGCTATCAGACTATTTAGATTAAACCGAAACCAGAGTCGCCAACAGCACTCTTGATTGTGTGCTCTGAGGAACTCCTGGTTAGAAGTCACTTTGAGTCCGTAGGGCTATCGGTGTCGGCTACCGTTTAGGGCTCTTAGCCTCGCTGGACTGCTCGGCTCATGCTTCTTCTCTGTTCTCTGCGCGCTAGGCTTTCACCCTATTGTGATTGTGGTTAAAGAAAAGAGGAAGTCCCCCCCCATACTTCACTTTTCCACTCATAGCTTAAGCTCTCAGACTATAGCTATTCTCACTAAACCGACGAAGACGGAACATCTTTGAATGAATCTGTTACTAAGCCGACTCTGTGCCCGCATATGTAGACTGCATTGTCAATACTGGACGTGGTTGTACAAGGCCGATGGGAAGTCCCCAGTCTTGTCTCGGCGAGCATTGGCAGGAGGCGGGACTTAACCGAATAGGGTTCGTGAGAAAGACATTTTATTGGATAGCAGCATTTTCTTTCATATTTACATATTTAGCTGGTACATGGCAATTGAATCATGAGCCGAGATCATAAAGAGCATACTGCGAGTAGGAAGTAGAATTAAGACAATGAATTCAAAAACATCAAACCTCTCTTTCCTATCTTTTTCGGAAGAATCGAAACACATAAAAATGGTACCAGCCATACTTAATAATAGAAGGATTTGGCAGAAAGATGTAAAATTGTCCCTCCTAAAAAGATTATTCTAGAATAAATGGGCAATAGTTAGGAGAGGTGCGCCAACGGCGAGCAGAAGCAAGGTTATTAGATACCGCTCCGTGGGGAAAGCCCGACCAGAACCACATGTGCAAGTTTCCCTGCATGTGGCTCGTCCGTGATAACTTCTTCGGATTTGCGTGAACTTGCGGACCGATCACTAAGTGGGGATCTAGCTAGTGAGCGAACCTTTTCTGTGTTTCGTAGATAAGGAATGGGCGCCACTGTCCCAGCCCCGATCCAGCCAGGTTCTCTTGATCATGTCTCTTTCTATTGAAAGACTCGAGAGTCGTTGGGTTCAGTCAGGGGAAAGCTTTCCTAATCACTCTGAGTCTGAGTGGTCGTTGGTTCAACAAAAAGCTTTTGAAAAGACCAAGCACATATAGGCTTATAGGCTGAGTTGGAGTGAGATCAGGCATGTTTGACTGTGAATTACTTTGAGGGGTTATCGCCCGCCTGCCAGCCCGCTCTGAAGTGCCTCGACGTGCCGCAGCCACGACTTTGACTCCTTTTATGCAATTATGAACTCCACGGAACTTTCTCGATGCCAACGCAACTTATCCTTTTGGAGCTGACGTAACAAACTACGCGAGCCTCCTAACGAAGCCAACATCAATCCTATCCGAATAACAAAAAGAAAAGGCAGTTTCATTATGGTGGTATACCAGCCGCCTGTTCTTGAACTTCCAGTTCCAATCGAAGCATATAGATCCGTAAATAGATTTGTATGTATAGCCACTTCAGTCGTGCTCGTCGTTTCTCGAAAGTATCTTTTTTCTGGGAACATGGTCAACCATAAATTCTTATGTTTGCGATTCTTCATCCACCGATGCAGAAAATGCGGTGGCCCCCTACAAGTTCTTGAAGTCAGATGGAACGAAAGCGCATATAGGAAACGAAACTAAGACCTATGGTGCCATATAAGATAAGCATTTCCATATCGGGTAAAGATTTTGAGATTTGAATTGAGTGAGGGCAGTGGTTCCTCCATAATAGCTATGAAAAAGGGAGGTGGAATTTCACCACGAAACTGAGCAATAAGTCCATCTGGTGCATTTGGAGATCCAAAAGTTCTGTTTTTATGGGCGGTGGTATAGCTCAAAAGTATAATTCACTGTGACTAAGGATAGACAGGACTCTTTCTTCAGTAAGATAGTTGATCGAGAAAGCCCCTCTTTCTCCTTTTTGGCGGGCTTGCTCTCAAAAAAGGGACAGGGTGTCACAAAAAAAAAGGCTACCTTCGCTAATTCCAACTTTTATAAGGACTTCGTCCAGGGGAAACCCGGGACTCCATTTAGTACCACCCCCCCACCCAAAGTCTAACCTTGCGTTGCGCCGGCTTAACAATAGCGGCACACTTGCTATAACTGCCTTCACACCTACCAAAACTACGTAGAATCCTTGTTGTGGTCATTACCTGTCCAGCATTTCACACACAGCCCAATCGAGGGCACAGCTCCTACTCGCTACTCCTTCCGCGACTTTCGGCCTAACAATCATCCTTGGTCCTTATCCACTACGGATTTTTATCCGGGCATTATTAACCTATTAATATTAACAAAGATTTTTCCAATTCAATATCAAGGATCAATCAACACTAGCTTGCAGTTAACTATAACTAAGATCTCTCTCTTCTCTTCTCTAACAGCTAGGAGCCACGCTTGCTCCCATGTAGCGAATAAAGCTTTCAGTCCTTATTCCCAAAAATCTATTTTTTAAACCAACAAACAACATTTCTTAATAAATGCTGGAGCCCTTCCTGAGCTAGACCTCGAAGGGCGATCTCTTGCCTAGGGCTTAACTAAGACCTACTCCTCTTCTCACTCGGAATCGCATTCTATCACACTGGTGGTACTTCTTGTTTAATTAAAAGAACAGATTGGATTTGTTTTTCTGTACTCATTGAGAGTTATTAAATAGAAATGAAATAGAAAGAGAAAGACAAGAGGGGAACCTCCTAATATATATAATAAGGAAGTTGCTCCTTGGAACATTTCGCTGCCAAGCCAAGAAGAAAAATAGGTTGAAGAATTCACCCAATTGGGATATCCATTCAAAAACTGAAACCATTACCAACGAAAAGGATGCAGTGAGCGAGCCTTTTAAGCTGCGATTGAGCCTAAGTCCAAGCTCGGGAACCATCCCGGGACGAAGAGAAGGGGAGGGGGAAGGCCAAGTACGCTGCTTGTCAATCACATCGGAAAGTAGTTGGGTCGGCGGAGACCTCTTACGGCAAAGAATTATACAACAAAGCCTGATTCGAATCATTATGCTCATAGGGTCCAATAGAAAACAGCACTACTGCTAGTAAGATAGCGATCCAGGCAAGTGCCAAAAAAGGGTGCACAAGCAAGCACAAGAATAAAAGCAGGCAAGGGCGTGTGAAGGTTGAAAAAAGAAAAGTGAAAGGGGCATAGAGCATAGCTCCGATCATAAAGCCCCCTGATCCCTTTCTTAGTCTTTCATCCCTTCTGAATAAGTAAGGCCCCGTTCTTTCTAATTAAAAAAAGAAAATAGGAAGAAAAACCCATTTGAAGTGGCAAAGGCCTATGCTACAGTAAGAAAGAAAGTACGTTGAGGTGACGAAGTCACTTAGTCGAACTATAAAGAAAGGGAGGCTAAGGTTACGAAGTCAGGTCAGCTGGTTAAGGAAAGCGAAGGTCTTCCAATTGATTATTTAGCCTTAAAAGTGACTACTGGCACTTCAAAAGACCGAGCGACTTTAAGCCTTTTTGAAAGTCGTGTCAGAGGGAAACCCTCCCAAGAACGAGGAGAAAGAAGATAGCCCAAAGCGAAAGAAAGGCCTACAACCAGAGTCAAGTAGACAGATAGCGTTGCAGGGGCCAATCCACCTAAGGGGAACCAATCCTGTCGGACTCAAAAATGGGAAGGGGCTTGACGAAGGCACAAAAGCAGGCATTAGAAGAAGGGGAGGCTATCAGCTTTCCGACGTACGGCCCGGGTCCCTGATTATGGAACGACAGACGGGTCGGAATCTGAAGCTTATGAGTCATACACTACAGAAGGCTGAGACTCTGAAGTTGAACTTGATAATGAAGTTACTCCACTTTGGTTGAGTATCCACCGCTACGAAGCAAGAACTGGAGACTACAGGGCCTATCTGCTCATTCTTCTCCGAGTATCCCAGGAAAGCTGGATCCGGGTAAACGAAAGGGGGCTTGTCCTCACTTTAGGATAAATAGCAACCTTCAAGAGCTCGGTTTTCAATCTGCTTTTTCAAATCAAAAAACTAACTCACGTGGGGGGAATTCATCCCAGACAGGATGAGGAAAGCCAGTGGACTTGTACTCCCCCAAAGGCAAATAGTTCATGCGGAGTTAGCCAGGAAAAAGAGATCCGGAGAAAGGTGGCGGTGTCCGGATGCCCAACTTCTGGGATCAGCTTTACTCACGATTTCAAGGAGCTGGAGCAGCGAGTGCTCCAAGGCCGTAAGCTCCGAGAGGCCCTTCGTCGAGGGCTGCGGCAATATTAGTCGGAGTCATTGGGGCTGATCCTTTTTCCCTAAAAGGGGGAACTTCCTTTCTAAGGAATAAGAGTGCTTGCTCTTCGGAGCTGCTCCCAGTGGTGGTAAAAAGTGTAAAAATGTTATTAGGGGGCAGTGGCTGTTGTTTTGTTGGGTGCTCTCTCCACGTTTTCTACAGTGGCTTCAGGCGGGTTTTTTTCTCCTCTTTTTTGTGCTGGGATGCTTTGAGAGTGTTTGGTGGTGGATATGAGTGAGGCAAACCGTGTTGCTCTTGTTCTTTATGTGGCTCTTTCGGGAGTTGCGGAAGATAGTAGATATGCTCCTCCTCTTTTCTTTCTTCGGCAGTTGTTGATGCGCTTGACTTCTTTCTGAGTATCCCGGTGCAGCTGTCTTGTTCAAGCTATGGATCTTATATCTTTATAGATAAGGAGTGTGAAAGCTAGCTAGCTCTTGAAAGCAGTGCGAGTTAGGCACGAATCGAATCCCTGAGATTGGAAGGAGATATCAATAAATTCATGAAACTTAAAATGGAAAAGAAAGATTTTATTTGTGTTCAGTACTTGTGGGGGTCTTGAAGTAGGAAAGTATAGGTCTCTCGCCCGTGTTAGCTTTAGGCTCATCCGTAGCTTCTTTTCTTTGAGCGAATCCCCTGTAATGAATTATTTGGATTCAAAACTCCCCACTGCCCGCTCTTTTGTCAACTGCAACTGGAAACTATAAAAGACCCTATTCATGGCCTTCTTTTGATTGCCCAAAACTCGAGTTGTAAGGTGTGCGATTCATTCAAGGTCAGCAAGAAAACGGCGGCACGTTAGCACCCCCAAACTCAAACCCCTTGCCCATCCTAAAAAAGCCTTGTCCAAGGCCTATTTCCTCCCGAAGCCTTGGCAAGTAGTCTCCTACCAAAATCAAGCCCTCACACCCCTACTAAGTCCAAAGCCCATTTTACAAAACCTATACCTGGGCATCCTCCTCTCTTACTTGTGGGTATTTGTCTCTTTATCTCAAACCTCAGACAAAGGGTCTTGTTCGTATTCTAGTTAAAACCTCTGATAATTTCTGATAGGCCTATCTTTTCTTTTTATCAGTAAATGGATTAAATTCACTTTACAGATCTTTAGGCATTAAAAGCAGCTAAGCAGGAGTATATGTAGTAGCTTTTTGGCCTCTTTCCCTAGGGCTTACTAAGGTCAGGACATACCAATCGTTTGAGTCAGTAGCGAGAGGCCCCTTGCAAGTAAATGAATCCACCCAACCATTCTTTCCTTCTACTACTCTGCCTTCCATATCTACTTTCGAAGTCCCTTTTAAGATCCTCTAAAGAAGTGAATGACTAAAAGGATCAGGACGGAACGTAAGCACTGACTGCAAGCGGGCTGGAGGGCAAGGGCTTGTTGGCTTCACAGATTAACATATTCGCAAAGAAAGATAATATGCTCTCTACCTCCTATAAGGACTTATGAGTTGATGATCTTATCTTGCTCCCCCCTCAAAATGGTTACTGGACCCCCCTTACATTTCGAATCTCTTTCCAGCTGTCCCTTTTTAAAGGAGGGATTTTATGGAAGTCAGTGAAATAGTAAGAGTAGCAAGTCTATGAGCAATCCAGATGTTTTGGGTAAGAAGGTCCGAGGCTTTTTAGGGCGATAAGAAAGATTCCTGACCCCTACGTCTCTTGACATAAAAGAAAATCCATATACAACGCCCGGTGGTGGAATCCAAGTTCCACTAGTCACTTCCGCCCGATTAGTCTATGTAACGTGGCGTACAAGATTCACACTAAGGTTCTCGTTAACTACTAAAGCCTTCTTTCTTTGGAGTTGTTCTGGTTCTCGTGTTCTATGTTTTCTCTTTGTTTGTTGGTTTGTCCGCTTAGTTGAGGAGGGAGAATGTATAAGAGAGTCTAATAAAAGAAGTTTCAGGGTTTCCGCTATTGCCTTTTTGTAGGTTGGATGCTATACCTTGAGCACTAACGATGAACCCTGGAAAGAGCACTTTTGATTGCCCCTGAGCCTTCCGGTTTATTGCTATATAAAAGCTTTCCAACCAAGCCGAGATGTTCGCTGTCGTTTGAGTCTTTTAGTGCCCATAAAAGAATGGCAAAGGGAAGGGGGAAAATCCATGATGATCAGGAAAATGTGGTGTTGGTCACAACTATGGCCTTGTTTGCCAACATTTCAGATAGTTGGTGGATCGGGTCATTACCTCCTCTTTTCTTCCGAACATAAGAATTGGAAGGTGCAGATAGGTTCTTCATATATCTAGGGGCAATGACACTTCGACTGTAATCAGAGGCCGAGGGAATGTCATGCAAGCCTCATATCCTTTCCTCCTAGGCGAAATATGCTACTTAACCCTCATATCACTCAAGATCAATTCATATAGAACATACATAATGATTGATCATAAGTATATTCATATTTTTGGCTTCAAAAGTATCATATTTATAATGGTTAAAATTAGCTCAATCTTTTATTATTACAGATAAGTTTATCTCATGCATTGAGATTAGAATGACTATCACATGCTTCTTACCATACCATATAAGTTTGTCCCATGGTGTACATATCATCATCAACCATGTCTGACAACATGAACATATGATACAGTGAAAATCATAAATTTCATTTCTAACTAACATTAATATCCATCAATTATCAAACCAAAATATTAACACAAATAAAAACTAAAGTTATCAAGTGAGCTAGGTGGGATGGGCATGGCATGAGGCATGGTCCAAATTAGTCATGCCAGGCCCAGCACGACATGGTCCATAACCAAGCCTGGATTGTGGTTATGCTAGCCCATGGCATGGCTCTTAGTGGCACTTTTTGTGCATCATGCCATTCTAGGCATGTAAGCACAACATGTTGTATGGGTGCATGGCTGATTTTTAAAAAATTTGATGTGGAAAAATAATGACCTACTTCATCAGCAAGCCTTTTTTGGCCATCTCCCCCTCCAAGACTCGATAATGACAAGACACTACCTATCGCTATCATGTAGATAAAAAATTAAAAAAAGATATTGTTTTTAATCATTAAATTACTTCTAAAGGCTTTTAGGTAGAAATCTAATAGTTGTCATCTTTCTATCCTATTTTTTATTAAATAATTAAAAAGATTAATTAAATTTTTTTTATAAATACTTAATTCATATTTTAGTTTTTCACAGTTAATATGTAAACTCTTATCCTTTCCTCTTAGTGCTCTAAAATTAATATTGTGCCTAGATTTTAAGATTTTTTTAAAAGGTTGTAATTTTTATTTTATATAGTAGAGTTCAACTAGTATCCTAGCATTACATGACAAGCAGTGTCTGGGGATAAGAATATGAGGTGCAAGTACAATATCCAAATTATCTATTATGCAAAGAAAATTAAGATATATATTGTAATTTAATTTTTATAATTTTAGTTTATTTAGAATCTAAGATTAATAAAAAATATTAAGTAAAATATAAAAAAAATTAATAAAAATGAATTAGATCTAGACATAGATAATATCATAATAATAATAACCTAACAAAAGGTCTGAGACTAAAACTAGTTTCTTTTTTATGTCCTGACTCATTTATCTAAAAAATTTTAAAATATGTGAACTTAAGTAATCTAGACATACTTTAACATAATTAAAAATAAAAATGCTAGAAGTAGCAAAGAAGATTTTAATATAATGTATATATTATAAACATACATATATACATACACACACACACACACACACACACACACACACACATATATATAAGTACTAGTGGCATTGATCACCTAAAAAATATGTTGTTGATATTGTAAAAATCATGGTGTATTGGATATTAGGCAAACTCAACTTAGCGATGAGATCTTTAAAGTTGGATTAACTTCAGGTTCATTGACCACATCTTTTACTGCAAAAAATTTGAGAGGGAAGACATGACTAAATTTGTTACTTAAATAGGTCTTCTGATTAAATTTTTAGAAGACCCTAGAGAAGTCAATATTATACAGGCCTATTTCCAGCCTATTTATCATAAAATTCCAAAGTTCATAAGTAGAAATGACATAATCAAATATTTTTAAGCAAAAAAATAATCAGTATTTAATAAACTTAGGAAATATAGTGAAGTAGTATTGTGATGTTTGACATATAGATTAGTCATGTTGACATATTATTCATATGCCTCATTGTCCACCATATCGATTCTAAGTGGAAACTAAATAAAATAATTTTAGAATCTTTTGAGATCCTCCCTCCTCATGATGGTCCTATTATATATGAGTGTTTAATGAGGATTTTTATAGAATATGATATTTAAAATAAAATATTTAGTATCACGTTTGATAATACTTTAGATAATAGTGTTGCCTTTAACATATTTATCAAATATTTTTGGAATTATACCTAATTTATATTAGAGTTATGTGTTGCCTACTAACATGTGATATTTGACCATGTCAATAGTAAAAATATTGAACTTATTATTCATGATTCAAAGGAAGAGACATAAATTATATTTTTGAAGTTCTTGAATATTTTTTATGATACGACAAAAATATATTCATCTATATATACTTTCACCATTTGCATTGTACCAAAGTGCATAGGAAATATTAGTAGTATGTTTATCATATATATAAGATATATAAATTTTAGTTTCATGGCTATTAAGTATAGATTTTTTTTTGTTTTCCTCTCTAGAACTCAAAGTTACATCATTGGGAATAGCTATGACTTGATCTTATCTATTTGTAGAAAAATGCTATGATGCTGATAATGGTCATGATTGATGTATTTACTATATATAAAAATATCATGGTAGTTAGGAATATAATGACTCATGCATTTATTCCATATAATACAAAGTCATTTCTTTGGGAATGATCGCGACTTTTGTATTTTCTTGTTGGAGCACAAAATTTTAGTATTAGAGTTACTATATATTAGAGTTATGATAGTCATCGCTTTTTCCAAAGTCACACTAACTAGTACCGTGACATTCGATGCCATGATATTTTTCAAACTTGTAGCACTACCATAACCCACTACCCATCTCACTTCACTAGCTATTACATGTGAAAAAGTGGAATTAGAGGAGGAAATGCAAATTAACTAAAGCAATGAATAGAAGAATTACATGCCATAGAATGATTATGAAAATGGTAAACAAACTCTTCAATATGAACTTTATTATCATCAATAATTTAGAAAGTTGGATGAAAAATTCAAGAGATTTCTCAATATCTTTTAAAAGTTGGAAGTCAACATTACCTTTGTTGACTTCTTATACATGATAATCCACTATTTAAAGTTTATAAAGGACATCATGAGTAGCAAATAAAAAAAATTAAAGACATATAGAATAGTAAGCATGACTGGGAAGTGTGTAGCATAATCATTCAGCATAAACTCTCATGAAAATTTAAAGATTCAAAAAGTTTTATGATTCGATACATTATTGGGGATAATACTTTTCACAAGGTATTATATAATTTAGGATCATGTGTTAACTTCATCATTGTCTATAGTATGGTGGTTGAATCTTCGTGAGATAGACTAATCAATCAAGTTTTAGAGGGAGATTGTCAATGATGTGTTATTCAAGGTTAACAAGTTTATTTTATGTATTGATTTTGTTGTGTTTGATATAAAGGAAAATCAATAAATCCTATTGATCTTGAGATAATGTTAAAAAGAATGAATTTATACTTCATGTAGGAAAAAAAGTAAGTTAAATTTAACCCTTATAAAATATTTTAGAGTCCAGATGATGATGGATAAATTTAATAGAGAATAGATAGTCTTTTATGCACTACCAAAAGACAAAATATACATTACTTTAGGGCTTTCTAGATGATTGTTGGCCTAAATAAGACAGAGATACTATTGAACTAGAAGTAATTCTAAATGAAGATAATATTGTAGAAGACTTGGATGAAAAAAATTATTTTGAAGTTGTACATTTTTTCAAAGTCACAATAGTAGAAAAACCAAAGTGAAACTACCTTGAAGATACAAAATAAAATGTTGAAATGAAGAAATTCCCAAATGAAGAACAAAGTAAATTGATATAGAAAACTTTTGAGACTACAGAAAAAGTACAAGAGGAGGAAAGTCCACTACTAATTATCAATGTACTTGTAAAAAGAATATAAAGAAAAGATAATTATCACAAAACATCAAAAAAAAAAGAAGCAAAGGTTTCTATCCAGAAGAAAGTTACAACTTTTATAACTCATAATTATACAAGTGCGATTGATGAAATAAGGAGTCATGACAAGAGATAAAGCCAAGACTTTGATGAAATAGAAGCTTAATGAAGAAGTTAGAACTTATTATTTAACCACAACTTTACAATTCTAGAGAGCAAAAAATAATGCTTCAACTACACAAAAAGTTGTGGCATTTGTGAAGAAGGGCACACTCAAAGATGTCATGACTATTACAAAACTCATGACATCTGCTAAAGAATATCTCAATGTAGGAACCTAATAGATAACCCAATATTGTAAAATAATTTTGAAATACATGCTAAGGAAAAAGATTATACTAAGAAGATTTTCTAGACTATTGAAATTGCCAATCAAAAAGGATATTAAAAAATTGGCATCGCTAAAAACATTAAATATAATGCTTCTTGGAAAGTAACCCAAACTTTTTTTTGTATTGTATGTTATAATTTATTTTTTACATATATATTCAACTCAAACACTAGTACATACAATAAAAGAAGTCATGATGCTCAACCACAATCATAAATTTCTTTCAAGACAAATGAAGTCGTCGTAATCAAATCTTGCCATGACTTTGTTACATGACTAACAAAATCATGAAACTCAAACCCAGTAGTGACTTTTATTTAAAAAAAATGTTGAAACCATGTGCAAAGTCATGGTTATTTTATATTAGCCGTGACTAAAACTCTAACTTTATAAAATGCAATAACTCTAATTTTTTTTTTTTGCAAAAAATTTTATTCTTCTCCATTGCCAACAAAACTCACTATGACACCCATTTTTGGAAGTTAAAGCTATAAGGATGGATGGAATACTAATGTTAAAGTTTAGAGTGAAGAGAAAGGAAAAATAAATAATTTTCAAGACAAAAGGTAAGTAATAGAAGCCACCCACCACCAAGACTTCTTCCCAAGTCACAACGTTCAAACCAACATTTTGATAAAAAGGAGAAGCACATGAATGTTATCTACAATTTGGAGTTTAATTTATCAAATATTCTGATATATTTTGGTATTTAAGAATGGTGTGTATGTATGGATATAAGGCTGATTTGTGCTGATTTTATAAATTTTGGTGTTTCATACAACTTTGTAAGTAGTTGTCAAATTGATGAGTTTTTGGGGGTGTTTAGTAGAGGAGGTGATTCAATAAGTTTTTTGTAGTTTTGGCATGTATTCTTGGCCAAAATTTTATCTAAATAGTTATTACAAAATCTTGCATGTCATGACTTGATCCTCTCATTAGCACAATCTTTCTACTATATAATACATTTTCAATGACTATGATATTATCTCAGAGTCATAGTCATACTTAACTCATAAAATTAGAATGGTTGTGATATTAATTATCTGTCACAATAACTAAGAATTCTACTAGTGCTCAAGGTCATGGCTAATTTTATAGAGTTGCAACTTTATTTTTATATGGTTCGGTAATCTCAAGTCAAGGCCGTGACTTTTTTTTATAAAGCCAAGACTATTGAGTTTTAGAAAAATAAAGAATCAAAAGTACTCATAAAAGTTGTGATAATTATTAAAAGCTGACTTTTAGGTTAATAAATAGTATAGAGTATATTACTTGTGTACCACCATTTCTAAGATTGTGAATATTATTTTTAAAGGAAGGCATAGCCATGACTCATACATGCAGCAAGCTAAGTACAAGTATTATGACCACTTTTTAATGATGCGGTCATATACTTATCAAGAAGGATGAATTGCTAATTATGTAGCCTCCATACAACATTGTTGCTATATAATAATGTTTGGAGCCATCACAACTCTCATGGTTAGTTCATATTATTGCAATCATCTACGAAGTACAAATGATGAAGATAAAAAATCATGGCCATTTCATAGTGTTGCTACTTTATGTTATAAAGAGATTAGAGTTGTGGTCATTGTCATTCTTATGATCTTATGTTACATAAAGATCAAGATGTAAAATAGAGTTGTGACCATGTTTTAGAGTCATAGCCTTAAGTTAATGAGATTAAGGATGAAGTTGCAATTTATTTTAGAAAGTCATGACTTTTTACTTAAAGAAATGCAAGGTCATCCAAGTATAAAAGAGGAAATAAAAAAGTATTAAAAAACCTCATTTCTTTTTTTCCCTCCTCATAGAATAAGCAAAATTCATGGAAACTACAAACCCTAGAAATGAATTTTTTTAATCCCTAATAACTCCACAAGCAAGAAAAGATCATGACTAGTGCTAACCCCTAGAGTTGGGGGGCACAGCTCTCAAAATCTCATTATCTAGGATCAATAATCTAGGAATTTGTATTATTTGCATGGTTTATGGTTTGTTTTATTTGAATTATGTGATATATTTCTTATTTATAGATATTGATAGATAGTAATTAAATAGAACTTAAATTAGGATCTCAACTATTTATGAGTTTGTGCAAGATAGTCATATTGGCAGTGATAGGTGTGCCATGAGACTCACTCATGCATATGATAAAAAAGTAGTAATAATCCTTTTAATTATAATGCATGAGATGAACCTATATGTCATACTCCAAAGTTTGAGTATGTTAATAATCATGAGTATAATGCTTATGAAATTGAATGTGCTAATACTTTT
This sequence comes from Sapria himalayana, assembly GCA_029783825.1. Lineage (NCBI taxonomy): Eukaryota > Viridiplantae > Streptophyta > Magnoliopsida > Malpighiales > Rafflesiaceae > Sapria > Sapria himalayana. The sequence goes on along the minus strand of JAREIK010003431.1, from coordinate 2,758,860 downwards.
ACACACCAATCCATTGTACACATCTAAGAGGGAATAGTTTTCGATTGGGATGGATATTATATGAAATATTATTTCAAAAGGTTTATCATTTGTGCGGAAGTTGCATCATCACCAAGGAGGATGGTGACATGTAATCCTCGGGACAAGCATGAGTATGTGGTGACTCTCAAGATTGTGACAATTCATGTGAGTTATTTTTTCTTATATGGTTCTAACTAGTGAAACTTGAAGGAGACATATATTAAATATGTGTGCATGACACTTATGAATCCAAAAGTAAAAATACTTACAAACCATATTAATCATTGGTCATTAAGATAATCAAGGTTGGTTAATAAAAGTGTATATATAGAGAAACTATCAAGGAAAGTTGATGAAGTTGCCTAAAGTGTATGTGATTGTGAATGAACCTAATGCATGAATGAAGTGTTATCTTGATGGTGATATATCAAGGAGATAGTTATGAGGAAAGCATCATTAGGAATCACCCAATAGTGACAATTATCTTGTATCCTGATATGACAAGGGGTCATTTGTATAATAGCCCAACCTTTTTTTTTCCAACATAAGATATATCAATTAAATTATTAGTATCACACAAATTAGATAATATGACACTAAACCTAAAATTGATTACAATCTTAGTATCTCTTCTACTAAAAATGAGGTGTCACTCATTGAATAGCCAAACTAGATAGAATCTCTATATGATTGATATCTTGACTTAAGTCTATTATATTAATTATATGACTCATTCACATGCAAATCATAGTTGATGGGACAACATCATTAATGAGTTTTGTGGAATATTGCCTTCTGATTAAATTAGGCAGAGTAACAAAGTTGCAACAATTTTTTGGTAATATTGTTGGTGATTATTAGTTTTGTTAATCAATATGAGTTGACATAATTATTCTTGCAAAAGAATAATTCTTTTTTTTTCGTAAATTGGATAGCATTATATTTGATAAATAATATTGGATTAAATGGATAAGTAATATTAACTTCCTTTAAATGTGGATAGTTACCTTTTGGATTTACTTGCATATCTTTTGTTTTTTTCTTATCTTTCTTTCAGACACCATATCTCAAATTTGAATATACAACTATTCCTATCAAGACTTCCATGCAAGTTATCAAAAAGAGCTATGGAGGAATGATGAACCATATAAATGGTATTTTGGGAAAATGTAATCAATGATAGAGAATATCTCAAACTATAATTAAAATGAGACTTATTATGCTTAAGAAAGTGACTTTTATGTTGAAGTAAATGACAACCATTATCAACCATATTATTAGCAGGAAGAAAGCCATTAGAGTTTAGGGTGTAGAAGCCATGAAAAGATGACAAATTAGAGATATCAATCATTTTTTGTGTTTTATTGGATGGCTAAACTTGAGGTATTGTTGAGAGACTTGATAAGAGTCAATACTAGTAAAAAGGTAAGGACGAGACCACAAAGCGATAAAGAAAAACTCAAAAAATTGGGTCAACTTTGAAGAATACAAAATGAAAGAGACAATGTTTATAGGTACTATACAAAAAATGGTGATGGAAAATCTTAATGAGAAATTTAAAGATATGGCCTCAACTAATTTTGAAGAAGAAGAAAAAGTGGATTATGGAGCTTTGGCAGTTCTATTGAAGAAAGTTGATGAATTATGTGTCTATGCAATTGAAAATTCAAGGCTTTTTGTGATGTCAATGCTAAGGAAAAAAGATGGATGGAGAGAAGTGGGGAAAATAACTATATGAATGAAAAAATAATAATAATCATTTTTTCATCATCTACAAATGATATCAAAACTACAAGGAGGAAGAAAGTAGGACAATATACTAAAAAGGTCACTTGGACAACAGAGATTTCAGATGAATGGTAGAGAGTTTTGTAGGTCTAGCTATGGATGTTAAATATAGTACTATTTGAGAGGCGACTCAAAAACTTTTATTTTATTTTGTATGATTAATTATAAATTTATAAGAATAAAATTACATGTATATAACTACAATCACACTCTCCATCACATATAAAAGAATAGTATATTCAAACCAAGAGCTATTCTATTCAATTTTTTTTCCAAAGACATATCAATTTTTTAGAGACATGACTTTAGTATTACAAAAACAAAAAACCAATTAAAAGCCACATGATAAAGCCATGGAAATTTTTCAAAGCTATGACTTTAATGTTAGAGAAAAAAAAGGCATCATAGGTGATGAATGATAAGGTCAGGAAAATTTTATAAAAGTCACAACTTTTGTGCTACATAATGAATAGTAATATAAGGGCTACAATGTGAAAGTAATGAATTTGATGTGATGATATGAATTTGATGATAGTACTTGGCCCAAAGTCATGAATATTCATTTTAGAAGATAAATTAAACCAAAAGAGTCATGACTTTCAATTATTAGGTCGAGACTATAAATATTTAACCCCATAATTTCTTTTATAATAAACCCCTATTCTTCACCCAACATTGTAACAATCTACTAAAAATCCTCATTGTTTTTTGATTCGATGATGAAAGGAAGGAGATCATCAAAGAATTATGTCATGGAGATGAACCATAAGGAGGTGAAGTGGGCCAGACAGCCCAAGCATGACATGAGGCATGGTCTAAATTAGTCATGCTAGGCATGACATAGCATGGTCCAAAACCATGCCTAGACTTGGACTATGTTGGCCCAAAAGGCAATACTCGTGTCATGCTAGGTTGGAGATTGTTGTGCCTCGTGATGGGCTAGGCATGACTTATGTGCCTAGCTTGGTGGCACTGGTGGGTCATGGATCATGGGTCATGCCCTATCGAGTAACTACCCAATGGGGTTGGGTATTTTTTTTTAAAAAAAGTGGCCATAGAAGCCAATTTGGGTAAAGTGGCTACTTATTCTTATTAGGAGCCTTCAGCTACCAATCAAAGAAGGCACACATTACTAATGGGTGATGACAGCTACATCGATAGGTTGCACCTATCGATATTGCTGGCTAAAAAAAATATTTTTTAAAAAACATAGCCATATGATTGTTATCGATGGCTACTTGCCAAAAATTAGACGACTGGTAGGTTTCAATCCATAAAAGATACAAAAATAAAAATAAAAAAATATATAAAAAAAATGTTTAATTTTTAAGCTTAAAAATTTTATAAATAGAGAATAAAAAATATTTATGAATTTCATTCTTGTTTCTCTGAAAATCTCCTCTCATATGACTTTTTATCCTCTCTCTCATCTTTTATGGCTCTCTCTCTCCTCTCTCTTCCTCATGTGTTTCTTAATTTCTTTTTTTGTAATTTGTATTATTGTTATAAGTTGTTATATTTAATTTATACATTAGTAGTGCAAGTTGCAAATAAAAATTTTAGTTGAGGTCATAGGTAGTACAAATAAAAGTAGACTATAGACTATAACAAAGTGGTTATCGCGTTATCATACACTTTTATATGTTTATTATTAGTTTTATTTATAAATTAGAAAAATTTATTGAAATTGGAAAATAGTGAATATAAGGATACTAAATTTGATATAGATGTGGATAATAATAACAACCCTACCTATAAATCCGAGGCCAAACTAAGGTTTTATCTAATGACCTCTGCCCAAGCATGTTTTTTTTTCTAAACAACAAAAAACTAGGTGACCTTAAGTAGCATGAACTTACTTTAAAAAATAAAAAAAAAAGTAGGGTATCAAAGAAGAATCTGATCAAAGTATATATTATCAAAAGATATATACATGTAAGAGTACATTAATACTAACCAAATTAAAAGACATGTAGATCATTGTACCAAAGAATATAGTACATTAGTTCCTAGACAAATTCAACTGAGTGGTTGAGTCTTTCATGTTGGATTTAGTTTAGTTTCTTTGACCCCATCATATACCACAATAATTTTGGGAGGGATAGCATAACCAATTTGATTATAATCATTAATCTTCTGATTAGTTTTTGGAGGATCCTGAGATAGTCAGTATTGTGCAGACCTACTTCTAGTATGCTTATTAAAGGATACCTAGATTTGAAAATAGGAATAACATAATAAAATATTATAAATTAAAAATAATAATTAATAATTAATGAATTTAGAAAATATAGTAGAGTAGTGTCAATGACTTCCTATATTTGGACTAGTTGAAAAGATACATTATTCGCATGCCTCACCACCCACAATATAGAAATCAAAATGAAAACTTAATAAAAAAATTTTAGGATTTCTTAAGATCCTCCACCCTCATTATGGCATTGCCATATATGAGTGTATGATGAGTATCTTTAAGAAATATGATATTCAAAATAACATATTTAGTATTACTTTTGATGATGCATCTAATAATGGATGAACTATTAGTTTATTTATTAGAACCATTAGAAATAATTCATTAAATAAAATTTTTCATGTTAGGTGTATGTGTCATATAATTAACCCTAATAGTATATGTGAGAATGAAAGTTATTTATATAACATTAGAAAAAATAAGAAATTTACTAAAATACCATTGGACGTATAACAGATATAAGTTTAGTAGTCTCTATTTGTCAGTAGACCTAAAAAAGAAAACAAATCCTAATGGATTTGAAACACCATTAGAATTATATTTACATGATATTGGAGTCATGTATTGGCTACTAATTTGTGATATCTAATTATGTTAATATTAAGAGTAACAAACTTATTATTGAAGATTTTTATAGGATATAAAAATTTATTTTATAAAAATTTTAAATAATTTTAATGACATGATGCATTCCCACCATGTGTTCATCTTCATACATTCCCACCACTTTCATTGTACTCAGGTATATATACAAGACTAGTAGTATGTTCATCAAGTATGGAAGCCACCCAACATTTAGTGACATGAATGTTGAGAAGGAAACTAAGTATTTAAAATAGTGGTCATTCATTCCATCTCTTTAATAATTGGCTAAATGTAAGGATCCTAGGGTTAAGGTGGAAGAGGTAAAAAACATATTGATATACATATCTACATGCATGAAGCAGGAATACCAATATGAAGGTTTAATTCATGAAAAATAAACTAACGTGTTTAGATATCATGACACTAGGTATGGTAATAATAGCTAGGCTTTGAGTACCTACATGGACATCATATTCAGAGATGATGACTTCCCCAATCAGTTAACCAAGAGCAACCAATGGGATGGTCAATCAAATAGGAGTAAGCTATCTAGGTACTTAGATAATAATTACTATTTCATCCTATTATATGATGATGATAAAAATTTGAATATTTTACTTTGGTAGAAATCATATGAACCCACCTATTCTATGCTATCTAAGATGACACATGATTTACTAACTCATCTGGTATCTAGCATAGTATCAAAGTCTTTTTTTTTGTCGAAGCTAATGTTATTTCACATAGAAGATTAAGACTATGACTGCATGCATAAAAGACTAAGAAGATTCGAGGTTGAAAATTCATGATAAGGCACACAATCTACTAGCAGATGATAATTCATAAGACATAGAGTTTGAGGATATTAAGGTCACCACTAGTGATACCTTCAAACATATACATGATGATGATGATGATCTAGATTTATACCTAGACTACCATACTACAAACACTAATTAATAACTCATGATATTTTTGATTATTTTTTTATATGATACCATATTGTCATTATAAATGTATATGTATGATGTATCATATTCTACTTTTGATTATGGAATGGAATTGAATTTATTTTTATTAAACACTTTTATTCTTTATTTGAGGTGAATGCATTTGTTTTTAATTATTTATTTCATATTTTTATTGAAATTCATTTAAATATAATACTTTCAATAGATTTAAAAAATTTTAAATTGCAAAATACTTTAATTGAATTTCTGCTCAAACACCAGCATGAACTAGTATGACCCATCATGAGTGGGCAATATTGTGGACCAATTGGCCCATGTTGGGCTTGATGCTTTAGAATCCAAGTTGTGTCGAGCATAGCATGGTGGCACATTTGGGCTACATAAAAATGGGCATTGCCGACATGATCCATTTGACACCTCCAAACACACCTAATGAAACTTTCATTATAGAAGTTGTGCAAAAATAGATGGATCTCATGCTTTGTAAAAAAGGGTTCATTAGAGAGAGGTGATTCAACAAGTTCATTCTTTCTTTTGGTAATGTTATTAAGAAGTAGAATTGGATGATATTTTCTAATCATAACAAATGTGAAAATGCCTTGGTTGTAAAAGAATACTATGCAAACTTAAAGGATAGGCAAAAAAAGATGTGCTATTTGAGAGATATTTGGGTCCAATTTGACAGGGGAATCATTAATGAATTTCTTTGATTCCAAGGAATAAAAGATAATGTGGATTTCATATATCTCAATAGAAATATGGTTTTTAAAACTATTGATAGTCTATTTCTACTTATAGAAGTGAGTAAATTATGGTGTTCATATGCTTATTTGTGTTACCCACTTTCTATGTTTCTATAATTATTCCGAAAAGAGTGATATTGATAAATGCATCTTTTATTGGGTATCACTTTGATGTGTAAAATATGTTAGAGAAGTCACTTCTTGGATTCATTGAGTGTGAATTTTCAAGTCAGATAATTCACTCTTCCCTTATTACGTTATTATGCTTGGCCAAAAGAGTTCCCATGTATTAACATGTGGATACAATGTATCTGATGATATCCCCATGATATTTTCGGGCATGAAGAATGAACTTGAAGGAGACAAAAAGGGAAAAAGTTGATGCTTGAAGGGGATGTACCGATGGAAATTTAGGAAGAAGACCCTTCCCTTACAATGAGTAACACATATGAGATGGAAAGAATGAGAGAAATACAAGAAGATGAACTAGACTATATTGAGCATTACTTAGCTGCACATAGTGATATGTTTATAGATATTTTACATAAATTAGAAAAAGTACAGTAGAATATTGTGCAAACTAAAGAAGAGCTAAAAATATAGATCCATTTCATAAGCATATGAGTAGCTAAAGAGGTAAAAAAATTTGAAGATCAAATTTACAAATGTTTGGAGGAAGGAATGAAATGTATGAAAGATTAATTTTGAAGCATTTAATCTTTTAGTGTTCTATATTAAATGGCTATGGAAAAATGGAAAACAATAATGGAGAAAAAATACATCATGAATGAAAAAAAAATCATATTCATAAAGTAATTATGAATGAATAAAATTGGAAAAAGTAGTACCAACCAAAAAGATTTTTACCATATGATGGAAAGATTTGAGGTAATCCATTCATTTAGATGGGCTATCGACATTGAAGAAAGACTATGAAGAGTCATCCATTCAATTTTTACCCATTGAGCAAGCATCTATGGACTTCCATTTTAAGAAGTATAATCCAAAAAAAAAAATCACGTTGGCCACCTTCATCACCATTGTGACTTGTATTATAGTTGTTTTTTTTCTCATGTTCTAATGATATACCCATTGTGTAGAATGGAATTGAAATGTAGAATGTTGTGTTTCTTTCTATTTATTTTTTTTGTTAAGGAAAATTATTGTTCAGGGACAAGTAGGGTTGTAAGTGAGCCGAGCCGAGCCGAGCCAAGCCTAGCCGAGCCGAGCCGAGTGTTAGGCAAGCTTAGCTCAGCTAGGTTTTAAATGATTAGGCTCGAGCATAGCTCGAGCTCGGGTAGAATTTGAAAATCTGAACTCGAGCTCATTTGTGAGTTGTTTGAGCTTAGCTCAAGCTAGCTCGCCAAATGCTCATTTATAGCAAGTTCGAGCTTGCTCTCTTAGTTACCTCATGAGATCAAGAAAGATCTCATTTAAAGCTCGACAAAAAACTAATTTAGAGCTTGTTTAAGTCTCATTTATAGGACATTTAAATACATCATTTAAGGCTCATTTAGAGCTTGTTTAGATAGTTCATTTAGAAGGCTCGTTTAGAGCTAGTTTAAAATGCTCATTTGGAGCTCATGTAGATCGCTTGTTTAGAACTCATTTAGATAGCTTGTTTAGAACTTATTTAGGTTTAGAGCTTGTTAAGTCTCTTTAGATCTAATATGAAAATGTTCAAAATAAACCTTAAAAATACAAATCCAATATTACATAATTATACATATTTAAAGAAAATGTTCATCATAAAAATAACCAACACACAACTAAATTAAAAAGATAAGACAACTAAAAGATAATTAACTTGATTGAAGTTCAAGAGTTAAAATATTCATCATGTTCTTTTGTAGGAAAACTTTGTTATGCATCAAGTCTTCTCCATGATATCCACAAGCTAAAAGAGAGAGAGAGAGAGAGATTATACAGCCTATATAACAAACAAATTTGACATATGAAACAAAGAAAATTACTTATGCAATATATCCAACAAATCTTTTTGTTCATTATGCAAAAATTTACAAGATAAGCAGCCCTAAGTTCATTATTCAACATATTAGATTTTTAAAATGATAATTTTACAACAAAATTTTACTTCTCTAATTTATATGAATATTGGTATGTTCATAAAAAAAAATAATTATATAGAATATAATAAAAGAAAACAAAGAGAGGAGGTATAGAGTAAGATCGTTACCACCACATATGAAGATCACTTGGTTAGGATCAAACAAATCCAAAACTCAAGCTACACCCATCAAATTTTTAGTCAAGTTGATGTCAAATTTCATGATCACATAAACACAAAGATAATACCTTTGCATAATCAAATTCAAGTAGAGGTATTTCAACCTCTTTAACATCCTCTTGATCCAAAAATAAAGTGCAACAAGTGTCCAAAAAATCAGTACTTGAAATACAAAAAAATTAAAATTATATATAAGATATAAAGTATGAGATATTACCTTTCTTTTTAATCTTTATCCCATAGTGGGCATGTAACCAATCTTTACAACATAACAAAAATTAAATAGTATTTGCTCCTAAAGATGCATGGTATAGATCAATGACTCTACCCCCACACTAAATGTGGATTCCAATGCTATAGTCATGATTGGAATTGATAAAAAATTACATGTCATCTTTAATAATACTTTGAAATTTAGAGCATTCATCTTCCACCACACTAATACTTCAAAATTTGAATCATCATCACAAATATAGACACCTTCTTTTAAATATACATCCAATTCTGATTTTACTTGTTCAATTTATGATTCAAAATTTTTAAATATAAGTATAGAATTCAGCCCTCCCTCTATTTTTTTTTTTGACCCCAACATTGAAAGATTCTTTTGAATTTCAGCTTGACCTTCTTTTTCAACACCCTTTGCTTTATGAGCTTCAACATAATCTACATAAAGCATGTGCAATATCTCATGAATATTAGTAACATGCTCAATCTTATCAGCTTCAAAATAAATACAAAGTAAAAACCAATCAACCAATTTCATATTATTTCTATGATCTAAAACTATGACAAAAGAAATCAATAAATTGCAATCACCTCAATATTCATCGGGCCTATTTTTCATCTTCCTAATCATGGAGTGAATAAAGTCATTTTCAGTATTATATTTCTCATCCAACAACTTTTTGACATTATAAAGCTTGTGAAGAAATAGATTTGATATAGTATATTTAGAACCTACAAGAAATATGTTTGGCATTATCAAGTTGTTATTGAGAAATTTAAAAAGCATATAAATAAAAAATGATAATATATTTGTGAAATAAAATAAATAAGAAATGCCTGAAATTATTTTGGTGACTTCATTAAACTCTTCTAAAAAAGAGAAATTTTGACAACTTTCATCTAATCCCTTTTACTAGGCAAAAACATGTAACTCAAATCTCTCTGTGCATATCTTGTAATGACATCCTTGAACACTAAGGCACTTGAAAACATAAAATATGTTGCATTCCATCTAGTGCAAAAATCAAGGATAAGTTGCTTTGAAGTCAGCTTTAATTGCTTCATAATATCCCCAAAAATATTTAGATGACTTTTTGATTGTATTACATACTTAATGCTTTCCTACCCATTCTTAATGATCTCTCCAATCTCAGACAACCCATCTTGGACTAAAAGATTTAAAATATGGGCAAAGCATCTTGCATGATATAACTTTCTACTAAGAGGAAGCTGATTTTTGTATGAAAGATTCCTTTTCATAATGTGAACAGTAACATCATTGTAAGATGCATTATCAACCATCACTATCCAAAATTTGCCTTCATTCTACCAATCAGCCATACATTTGCTTAATGCATCACAAAAAGCAACTCTAGAATGAGGTGGAGGTATATCACAAAAATCGAGAATACATTTCTAAAGTTTCCAATTTTAATCTATGAAATGAGAAGTGACAACTATATATAAAACCTTTTGATTAGTTTATTTCGATATATTAGTAGTTACTCTTACTTTATTTGTAGATTTCTATAAGGTAGAAACTTTCATCTTCTCTATTTCATAAGCAACAAAATAATCTTTTCTAACAGTTGCATGACTAACTGATTGATAATGGGATTTGCTGTTTTCATCAATAAATTAAATACTTTATTCTCTACAAATGAAAATGGTAACTTATGAACCATAACCATTTGAGATCATACCTGTCAGATATTAGATTGGTCATATTTAAAAATTTGCACCTTAGCTACTATTTTAGACTCTGAAAAAGTGGTTTTAACTGTTAGCTCCTTTTTCTTGGAAAACTTTATTTTTCTATTCTAACAACTCTTTTGGTGCTTATTATATTGAATTGTAGGACCACTCTTGGTATACATAAAACAAATCTTACAATGAATGCATTCTGCCTTTTTTGAATTATCAGGAAGTGTGACTACTTTAAATTTCATTCCACACTTTGGAGGTGAATTTTCTTTTCTTTGCACACTTGATGTCATCATCTTGAGCATCATCAACACCAACACTTGTAAATGCTGCATTTTCCATATTTAAATTAATATGTGCTGCATCAACAGTTGCAAAAATGTATATTATAGGATTTGTTTGTGATTTTTGTGAGGATAATAGATTTGAATAAAGATTATCTGGCATTATCTTGATAATAATTTTTTACAAACTTTATGTTCCAACTATCCAGTAGAAATTAAAATAATTAGGAAAAAAAACAAAAAAAAAACTCTTAAGATGAGTATATATGCAATCAAACGCACCTTGTATTTGGCAATTTCTTTTATCACTTCCTTCATGTCACCTTTATTAAAAATCAGCCTCACATTGCCCTAAATCAAGAACTAATTTCATCACATGTAATTACGGGCTCAGTTTGCCTTGATCATTGTATTTGGGGGCATATCTAGCCATATACATAAAAATTTAGAACCCAAGTTTTTCATTAGTTAAAAATTATTTCCTTCTGTATAATATGTCCCACCCATTGTTAGGTGATGAACATCTTGAAACATATTCAGAATCTAGGAATTTCTAGTTTTACTTTCTGGGTTGTATAAAGCTAACCACAATAAATAAGATTGAGCAAAAAAAAAAATAAAAAGATAAAAAATATTACAAATGAAAAAAATAAAAAAAAAATCATGCGTACAGACAATGCCAATGATGAAGAAATTTATCTGAGAAATAAAAATAATAGCTCCAATGAACCATCACACAACATAATGAGTAATGACTTATCCATTCATACTTCAAACAAGATCATCACATCAAACAAACATGGTTGAGTCACAACAAGCGGCAAATAATGCAATCTTCTGTAGAACTAAATAGGAGAAGAGAAAATGAATAGAATCGACAAACCATAGAGTTACATAGCCACCAAGGATATGGAGAAGAAATGGCATAAATGGAAAACCTTGGCTATTGAATTTTGATTTTTTTTATTGAATAGAAAATGTCAAAATATTTGATTTTTTGTTTTTTTTTTCATATTTTTTTCTAATAGAAGAAAAATCACATATTTTATGATTAAATTGAAACTGTAATAACCTGATTCATGTTAATTGAATAAAATCGTGATTTTTTAGAAAACAAACAAGTAAATATTTAATAATATTAAACACTATGAAGAAAAGTTCTATTCAGTATTAAGTAAAAAAACAAAAAAAAAACAAATCACACCTTAATATTTACAAAAATTGAATTTAAAATAATATATAAAATTAATTTATTAATTATATATTTTTTAGAGTTAATTATACTTTTCCCCTTATCACCTTTATTATATTGTATATTAAAGGTATTTGATTTCATGTGCATGCCAATGCCATGTTTGCTTTTTAGAAACGGACAAGTAAATGAAAAAAGGGGGATTATGTTTTGGGGTACTTTCCTAAAAATTTTTAACAATCAGAACTAAATTTTTGAAATTTGTACAAAAATCACAAAACTATAAAAAAAACTAAAAATAAGGGCACTCGAATAAGTAATTCCTAAAATAACCTAGCCCCTCTCCCCTGGCCCTCGCCCTCACCCCGCGTCCTTAGCCCTCATCCTTGGCCCTCGCCCTCGCCCATCAACCCTCACCATCCCTCGTACCTCTTCACGATGGAGCACATTAGAGCTCAAGTGAGCTCGACCGTGGAGCTCACAGGAGCTCGACGAGCTCCGACGTGGAGTTTCGTCGGGCTCCACGATGGAGCATGAGAAGCTCTAGTGAGCTCCTTCATCGAGCTCACTAGAGCTCGTTGAGCTCCATCGTCGAGCTCATTGGATCTCTACGAGCTCGATCGCCGAGCTCACTGGAGCTAGATGAGCTCCATCATCGAGCTCACTGGAGCTCAACGAGCTCCAACTTCGAGCTCCATTGTCCAGCTCCATGGAGTTCCATCAAGCTCCAATGAGCTCGACATGAAGCTCATTGGAGCTCCATCATGGAGCTCGACGGAACTCCACGAGCTCCACGTCGAAGCTCGTCGAGCTTCAGTGAGCTCCACGGTTGAGATCACTAGAGCTCCATCGTGAAGAGGTGCGGGGGGGGGGGGGGGGGGGGGGATGTGTGGGTGAGTGATGAGGACAGACGGGCGAGGGCGAGGATGAGGGTCAGGAGAGAGAGGATAGGGTATTTTAGGAATTACGTATTCAAGTGCCCTTATTTTTAATTTTTTTCTAGTTTTGTGATTTTTTCACAAATATCAAAAGTTTAGTCATGAAATAAGAAAAACTATGGATTAATTTTATGACTTTGTAGTTTTTGCATGTTTTGATGAATAGTTATAAAATTAATAGATTTTTGGAGGTGTTTAGTAGATGGAGTAGTACATGAAGTCTTATCAAGTTTTGACATTTATTCTTGGTTGAAATTCTAATTAAAGGTCATGGAAATATTTGTATGTCTTGACCTTATCAACTTGTTAGCATAATTATTCCACTATATAATATATTCTTAGTAGTTGTGATATTACATTGATTATCATGAAGTCACAATCATACTTATCTTATGAAATTTAAATGACTGCAATAATAATTCTATGTTACTGCAACCAAGTACATTAATGATATTCAAGGTCGCTACCAAGTCTAAAGCCTACAATTCTATCTTTTATATGACTTAGCAGTATCAAGTTAAAGCCATGACTTTTAAACAAAATTTTGACTTATGAGCTATAGAAAGTTACATTGCTAAAATTACTCTGTCCAAATTCATGAAAATTATTCAATATCATGACTTTTGGGATACTAAAGTTACATAGGATATTACTCGAGTATAAATATTTCCCAAGATCATGATTCTAATCATTGATTGAAGGCAAACCCAAGACTTTTATGCTCAAACTAATTGCTAGTGCAATTGAATTATTGTAGCATCATGGAAACATGATATATGAGAGAAGAGATTATCAGTGTCATAGCAAATCATAGTACCATGGACATTTGAAGACATATGAAGGGAAAATTTTATAGCACATCAATTTTCTTGTACTACAGTCATAGGATATAGAAGAGAAACTTTTTTAGTACCATGACCATATAATAGTCAAGAAGGACCAATGTCAACATCATGGCTTTATTATAGTGTCATTGTCATATATCAATATGAGAAGCCCTTCATCATACCATGACCACTTCCCAGCATCATGGCCATTTATTAAAGACAAGAAGACAAATACACAATGGCATGACCATTTCACAATGCTTCAGCTTTGTATTCGAAAGACATAAAAATCAAGTCATGGTTATTATCAACACAACAACTTTGTATTATGGAAAATTGGGATGCAATCTAGATTCTTGACCACTTTCTAGAGTCACAACCTCATGCTTAAGAGATAGAGGTTAAAGTTGTGACTTTTTTCTTTAAGTAATGACTTCTCACTTAGATAATTAAAAGTCACCCATGTATAAAAGTAGAAGATAGAAAAAATTAGAAAAATCTGTCACTCTTCCTCTCCATACACACAACAAGCCAAGCCAATTGCAATCCTAAGATGAATTTTGCACTCCCTAGGAGTTCCAAAAGCAAGCAACGGACACGAGAATTAATGTAATCCCTAGATTTGAGAAGCATAGTTCTCAAACTCTTCTCTAGGATAGATTCAAAAATTTTTACCAAAATAACAAAGGTTTAGGATTTGTGTAAATAAATATATATGATGAGATATGGTTTTTACTTATGAATGAATGTGTTTGATTTATTTTGTGATATAAATATCGATGGATGAGTAATTAAATAAAACTTGAATTAGAGTTTTAACTATTAGTAGATTTGTGTGAGATTATCAATGTGGATGGTGATAAGTAAACCACAAGGCTCGTTTATACATATGTTAAGAAGGAAGTGACTACCCTTTTTGACTATGATGTGCAATAGTGCAAGATAAACTATACATCTATACCTAAAATTTAGGTATGTTGATCATTTCAAGTACTTACCAAGCCAAAACTATGAATACTTTTACATACCAATATATTATATATTTTTTGAAAGAACTAGTTCTCAATTAGGATAGATGTTAAATATAATATTTTTCTAAGGGATTCACTTTTAGTGTGAGAGTTACATCATCACCGAGGTGGATGGTGACATGCAATGCTCAAGACATATTTGATATATTATGACTTGTAAGAGGTGATGACAACCCTTGTGAGTTACATTTACTCATATGGTTCCCACCAATACAAATTGAGGGAAGCATACCTTAATTGTATGAGTTTGATACTAACAAAGTTGAAAGTATAAATGCTTACAAATTATGTCAAACTTTGGTCTTTATGATACCTAAGGATAGAGAATTAAAATGTATACCTAAGCAAACTTCATCAAGAGTAGTTGATGAAGTTTCCTAAAAGATATGCAATAGTGAATGACTCTTGATTAGAGATAAATTATTATCTCAATAGTAATATACTGAGGAGATAGCTATGAGGGGATTACCATTAGAATGAGCTCAATGGTGAAAAGCATGTTATATACTATTAAAGAAAGAAGGTATTATATGATACCCCAACCTTCATTCTATATTCATATATTATATATGTTGAATAACTTAAACATCATCACATAGATTAAATAAATAAACTTATGGATTTAAGATTGTTTAACAATCTAAATATTCATTTTACTAAAAGTGAGTTATCTTATTGTTAAATAATTAAACTTTCAATATAATTTATGTGGGATCAATATCTAGATAAAATTCCACTTTACTACTTGATTAACTTGTACACTTATAAATCTCTACTAATAAGAGACTTTCATTAATATGTTTTGGAATATTGCCTAGCTAATAAGATTAGATAGTCTAACAAAGTTACAACATACAATATTCCATTTTTTCCATAATGTTTGGGCTCCAAAGAAGATTCAAAAATGTGACAGAGTAATGTCCTCAACTTAAAATCATGACTTCTAGCTTGACAAGCCACATATTAGTTTGACGAGCTCCTAATGATATAAAAGGCTAAAATAATTTTGAAAAAATAAAAAAATGAGGGATTTGAAATTCGAAACCAAGGCCATGCAACCCCAGGCCATATGATTTTAAACCCTAATTAGGGACTAATTCAAGTTGAATGCAAAGGACAATTGAATAGATACCAGACTTGAGACTTATATCCTCATACTAGTTATAATTAAAAACTATTCAATTTGATAAGATGATATACAGTTATATCATATCTGAATTCTTCTTTAATATTAGACTAAATAGGGATCTAATACTGGTTTGTATATGTGTGTATGATGATTGAGTTTGTATAATACTGAATTTTTGTAATGTTATATTTTGATATTGTTGGGTATAGATATTATTTAGAATAAAGATTTATGATTCTACTCTAACATAGATTTATGCATATTGATCATGATAAAAAGTGATAGGCACATTATGAGACATACTCATGGAATTCACCCTGAAAGAAATCACAGCCCTTCTACTATCATCCTTGAGATAAACTTATGTGTAGAAATCATAAATTTATATAAGTTTAATTGATGTGAGCATGATACTTATGAAACTAAAAACACAAATAAATTTGACCATTCTATTGTGCATATTCTAAAAGAACTAGCATTCAAATGATTTGAAAGTTATGTATAACATCTAACCTAGGTGATTCACTATAGTGTGAGATTCATGTGTATGTCGTGATGGATAAGTGACAAGTAATTCACAAGATGCATACAAGTTGAGATATTTCATAAGGTGATAATAGTCATATGAATCGTTCTCTCTTGTATAATTCTTATATATAAAACTAATAGGAAGACATATGTTGATTCTTGTGAGTATAATACTTATAAAGATGAAAGCACAAAATTAATTATTATCACATTTTTTCACGACTTTTATGATTTTTAGGTTAGAAGATAGAAAATCATTCTTAAAGTAGTCATTACGGATAGTTGATATATTGTCTAAAAGCAGTATATGTGTAAATGATCCTAAATAAAATAAGTATGGTTTTGATGATAAAATATAGAAGGCAACACTAAAAAAAGACTATTCGTGTAACTGATAATCCAAAATTGATAATCACTTTGTATGTCAGAAGGATAGTGAAGTAGTTTAATGATAATCTATCTTTTTTTTTGGTAATTAAGCATAACATTATCTTAATACTAAAGTAAGCTCAACATACACAATGAAGTAAGCCAACTTTAGAGTCTAAGTATCTCTTCAGATCCAAGTATATCTTCCCAACTCGAATAGTAGTTAGCTTATTTTTAGTTGGTCGATTACTTATATTATCCATGTGTGATTGATACCTAGACATATGTAATATTTACTATATATATGATTCATGTAGTTGTAGATCCCTATTAGATAAAAAAATTAATTGTCTAATGAGCTTTTGGGATTTTGTCATAAATAATATGTTTTGTAACTATAATAAAGTCGCAATATGATTATAACAAAATCTAGAGTTGAAATTGGGAAGTTTATGGGAAAGGGCTTCAAACAATGAAAATTTAAAATGGAGGATATGCTTTTTAATAGTGATTACAAATATGTAATTGAAGAATCAAAGCCAATAATAATGATTAGATACAAGAGAAAACTTCTATGGAAAAAGAAAACAAAGACTAATTGGATTAGAGAGCATGAGGCTTGTTCTAACTATACCTGATATATGAAGCTTTGATAAATATTACTAGTGAGAGAAGCATAAAAAAATTTTAGAAAAACCTAGAATTACTTTATCAAATCAATTCATTGATAAACAAGTTATTCCCGAGGTAGAAGTTGCACTAGTTGTGCATGGAAGAGGTGATTCTTTCTCTTCACATTTGCATAAATTTCATATATTGATCAGCTAATTATTTTTTATTAGTTGAGAAATCAATGAGGATGACAAAGTTATTATACTTTTTAGTTCACTACATATTCATGGGATAATATTATTATTTATATTGGTACTAGTACTAGTATAAACAAACTATCCCATGAAATAGTAATTTCAACACTAATGTATGAGGATATGAGGAAGCATAGTATGAGAAAATACTTATAAAATTTACTATATGTGAAGGGATGACATAAGAAGGTGTGCAGCATAAAAGCATACCAAAGACAAGAGGAAGATCAAAAAATATACATAAGTCGAAAGAGAAAAACTAGAAATATGGTTTTGTTGAGCACTTCAAAAGGGACTATCATAGAAACCGACAAGTTGTGATTAAGAACTTTGGAATCATGGCTTAGGTAGGATTTGGCTAGGAAGACATCCAATGAAGGTGAAGTTCATTTTGTTGATGTCTATATTGCTCATATTGATAAGGATACTTGGTATATTGACATATGTTGAAGGTGTCCAAATGGGTTGATAGCCTACTGCATAGTATGACGTGGCCCACAAAAATAGGCTCATGGCATGACCCAACACAACTTGAACTATTCATAGGATACTATCAAGTTAGCATCATGGCATGGCTCATGCCATGTCGAGCAAGGGTTTCTTGCCGACATGCCACACAAGATGCAACATTGCACAACATGCCACTTTGGCCCAGCAAGATAACCTTGTCTAGCATGGACCAATGCAAGCTTTCTTGGATGTGATCTTGGCTAGCCTAGAATGAACTCATGCTTACCCAAGCAAGCCTAGGTTTGAGCCATGCTTGGTTATCAGCCATGGTGGGGGTTTGCACAACTCAACCAAACTCGACATGATTTAGCATGACCTAGGTAGCTGGCAGGCAAATGGGTTGTTCCAATCTACAATTTTTTTGGAACCATGCTTTCATGGCACAATGGCATGCCTGAGCCTACAAGGGTCGTGCTAGCTAGAAAAACTAATTATTTAACACCTCAAATATAGGTACATCATATCATATGACTCCTCATAAAAACTAATTGAGCCAGTATAATTCATTTGATAGAAAAGATGTGACCATGAAAAATTACTCAATGATCAAAATAGCTAGACATAGAAAGGTGAAGATCAAAATGTATGATGGGATAATTAAATTCATTTTGAGGGTAATGTGCATTTTTAGAGTGAGTAAAAATTCTATCCTCGCATGTCTAATAATAGATGATGGCATGAAATTTTCTTATGATGAAAAGAGTTGTAAGACAATGTGGGGAGCAATGGTAATTGCTTAATGAACAAATGTGCGAAATCTTGTACCAGTGGTGGGTAATCACCAACATGACTCTAGGTAGTGGGTTCTAGAGTTTTAAAAAGTATGAAGACATATAGATTAGGCAATACTAGAGCATGTCCATGGCAAAGAAGTTCACTAGAAGTATAATGTTGTGCCATGGAAATCTAGAATCATGACATGGAAAAATAATGTCACAAAAAGGTTTTAAGTCCCGACCCGAGCTGATGGTGTCAAGAAAATTAAAGTCGAAACAAAGAAATATAGTGTCTTGACAAAGTCATAAGTTGAGTTTTGAGAACATGGAGTCGCAAATTGCAACTTTGAAATACAATGTTGCAATGTGGAATTAGGTAGAGAAATTAGGGGAGGAAGTGCAAAGCTGGAGAAGTTCTAGTGGAGTCACAATGTTGAAATATAGTGTCATGATACGAAAATAATAATTGGGAGTTAAGATAAGAGTCAAAACTAGTCATGGAATATTTAGGGCTGAGACTAGGAAACACAAAGTCATGGTAGAAGAAAAAACTAGCAATGAGGAATTTGGAATCGCAATGTGAAAATATAGAGTCACAACAATGGAATACAATGAGATGATAAAAGACCATATTATAGCATCATCGACTTGAGCACATCAATGAGAAGAATTTGAGGAGTATATCATCAAAGAAGATGGTAGAAGGAATACCAAATTGGTCAAGAGGGCTTGACTTGTATGAAGAGCGATTGTATGGAAGAGAAAAGTAGGAGAAATTCAAAGCCAAGGCCACAAGACCAATATAAGTACTAGACTTGATAGATGGTGATCTATTTTGAGAAATACTAGATGTATCACTTGGAAGACCAAGAAACTATGTTTTTTTTGCTAATGAATTTTTCAGGTGTGCATGGATTTTTTCATCTAGAAGAAAACTAAATTTCTCGAGAAGTTCAAGAAATTCCAAGATTTGATAGAGAATTAGTTCAACAAGAGGATAAATATTTCATAGAAGACAATGGCATAGAGTACTATAAAATTTATCGATTCAATGTTGAGCATGGTATTATTAGGTAGAACATGATCATGATGACAATACAATAGAATATAGTGGCAAAAACATTGCTCCAAAAATTAATAAAAAAAAGCAAAGTGCATGAAAAACTAATCAGGCTTGAAGCTAAAATTTTGGGTAGATGCAATAGCTACAACATGCTACTTGAAGAATCACACTCCCATCTTAGTGATGAAGTATAGACATGATTTGAGGTGTTGTATGGGAGGAAGCAGAGCATACCCATCTTAGGGTATTTGGGTTAGAGGTATCAACCGGGCCGGCCCGGCACAAGGCACGACTTGGTTCGGCCGTGCCTGGGCCGGCCCGACACGAAAAAATGTCGTGCCCGGGTAAGGCATGAGCCGTGCCGTGCCTGACCCGGCACGGTTCAGCCCGTGGCACGGCACACCGGCACGGGTTCGTCCCGTGTCAGTGTGTCCCCCAAGCTCGATCTCGCGAGAGCCCCACGCCCCTCCCGCAAAAAAGACCGCGGGTCGGATCTGATTGGACCCGACCCGCGGTCCCATGAGGCCCGAACTGACCCAATCCCCCCCCCCAAATGGAAAAAAAAATTAATAAAAAATTTAATTTTGAGCTATTGGATCTCGCCTCAAACGGCTAGGGGGCAGAATCCAACAGCCATCATGATTTTGCCCCCTAAAAAATTAAAAAAAAATTCAAAAAAATTAAAAAAAATTACTTTTTTTAAAAAAATTATTATCTTTAATCTATAAATTCCACCACAATCTTTTTAATATTTATGTTTTTAATAAACATAAATTCTCTCAAATCATTCAATTTATCTCTCAAAAATCTTGCTTCTCTCTCTCTCGGGACTCGAGATTTCGGCATTCGGCTTGGATTTTCGGGAATCTCAACTCGAGATTTGAACTTAGAGCTTGACTATGGTGCACCGTGCATGTGACCGACCTCACGGCTTTTACCGGGTAATTTATTTTAAGTTTTTTTAACTTTCTCTCTCTCTCTCTCTCTCTCTCTCTCTAGTTTCTCTCTCTAGACCAAAAATAGAAAAAATTAAAATCAGTCTTCCAGTCTTTAAAAAACTATTCTGAATAACAAAAATCCTAAAAATGATAAATACAACTGAAACATATTTAAATTTAGAAAATGAAAATATTACACAGTGGTCTGAGGCCGCTGAAACTTTGGTTTCTCCAGTCGTCTCAACCCAAACTTCTAAAAAACAAAAAACTAGAAGGACTTCTGTAGTTTGGACTCATTTTATTATAATAAAACAAAAAAATGTTAGGGGTGAGAAACAAGAAATGACACAGTGCAAATATTGTATGAGACTTTTAACATGTAAGAATTCGTTTGGGACTAGGCACCTTAAGAGGTATGCAAAATTATGCACCAAAAAACATGGTCCATTAGATCCTAGGCAAACCCAACTTGGCACTGCATTTTTTGAGACTGGATCGAGTTCAATCTCAAAGTTTACTCCCTTCATATACTCCAGTGAGTTGGGTAGGGATGGCATGGCCAGACTTATCACATTGATGGGTCTTCCGATCAGATTTTCGGAAGATACAAGGGTAGTGCGCATCATGCAGACATATTTTAAGCCTGCTTATTGTAGGATTCCTAGGTTCACATCTAGGAATGACATACTAAAGATATATAAGTTAGAAAAATAAAAAATAATTAATGAATTTATGGTATATAGTGGAGTGATATCCGTGACGTCCGATATCTGGACAAGTCACGATGAATCATTTTATGCATGTCTCACCAGCCACTATGTAGATGCTAACTGGACTATGAATAAAAAAATTTTTGGATTCTCTGAGATTCTTCATCCTCATGATAGCCCGACCATTTTTGAGTGTATGATGAAAATCTCTGGGGAATATAAAATTCAAAATAAAATGTTTAGTGTCACATTCGATAACGCATCTAATAATGGAGTCGCGATCAACATGTTTGTTAGGAATATTAGAAATGCACCATTAGGAGAGATCTTTCATGTCAGATGCATGTGTCACGCGATTAACCTGATTGTTCAAGCGGGTATGAAGGTGTGTTCCTCCGCGTTGGATAATATACATAATGCACTAAAATATATTTGCACTCCTCACAGGCAACAAGAGTTTGGTAGTCTCTGTTTGTCTGCGAATCTTAAGAAGAAGAAATTCCAATCGGATGTGAGACATCGTTGGAATTACACGTACCTGATGTTAGAATCATGTGTTGGATATGAACACGTGATATCTGACTACGTCAATAGCAAGAGTGACGAACTTATTATTGACGATACTGACTGGGCTTCAGAAATTTCATTTATGAAATTCTGAAGATTTTTTATGACACGATGAACATGTGTTCGTCGGTTTATATGCCCACGACTTGCATTGTACTCTGGTGCATATGCAACATTAGTAGCATGTTTAGGAAGTATCGAGCTGACCCGACCCTTAGCCATATGGTTGTAGAGATGGAAACCAAGTACTTGAAGTACTGGTCCACCGTTCCATCTCTTTATTGCCTCCCTGCATCCATAGACCCTAGGGTTAAGGTGGAAGGGGTAGAAAACACCCTGACCTACATTTTTTCGTGCATGAACCTGGAAGAGCTACCCGAAGGGTTCATTCACGAGAAGTTGATTGACATGTTCACATACTACGATACTAGGTATGGTGGTAGTAGTAGTGAGACTGTGATTACGGACATTGATACCTTGTTCGAAGATGATGATTTTTCCATTCAGCTAGCTAGGGGGAAACGTAGGGGTGGACCATCACATAGGAGGAGCTTTCTCGGTATTTAGATACCAATTACTGCTCAATCATATCACATTCTGATACTAAGAATCTTGATATATTACAGTGGTGGAAATCATATGAGTCCACCTTTCCCGTGCTATCGAGGATGGCACGGGATCTACTGACTCCTCCGATGTCGAGCGTAGCATTGGAGTCTGTTTTTTCTGTTGCAGTGAACGTGATTTCGGATAGGAGATCGAGATTACGTCCAGATATTGTTGAGGCCTTGGCTTGTTTGAAGGATTGGGAGGATTCGAGGTTTAACATCCATGATCATGTTGGAGCTGGGACTGGGATAGAGGCTGCAGCCGCATTCACTACGATAGCGAATGAGTTGATTACTAATGATGATGATCCATATGGTACTGATCTTGATGTTGCGGCTGATGATGCTCATGATATGACGATTTATGATGATCTACTATTTTTTGATTTTGATATTTTATTTTTTATTGATTGTAAGCTTTATTTATACGTTATATTAAAATTGTAATTTGTTTGGTTCGGACCTTCGGTATCAAATGACTGATTGGTCATTTTTCATTTGAGTTGCTTATGTTTTTTTTAATTTTTATTTTTTTTAACAAAATGTATTGATTTATTTATTTTTTTGTTTTAATTTTCCATTTAAAAATTTATAACTATATTATATAATTCTAATAAATTTTAAACTAATTTTATATTATATTATAACAAAAATTTAAAACTTTGTTATTATAATAAATTTTAACATTTTTCATATTATAAATATATAATATTATACATTATCTAAAATTTTATATATAATTAATAATTTATATAAATAAAACAAATTTTAAAAAAAAAATTTACTGGCCCGTACGGCCGGGCCAGGCCCTGTACGATGGCACGCTCATACCCAAAAAAATGGGACAGGCTGGCCCGACTCATTTGACACCTCTAATTTGGCTATGATACATATGTACATGTGCTGAAGGAAATGAAGAATAAGTTTGACTTCAAATTAGTGGAGTATAAGTTCTTAGGCTACAAGGAAAGCGTAAAAGGGTCAAACTTTAAAATCTAGAAATGAGAATGAAAATTATAATCAAGATGTAGAGTTCCATGAGTTCAAGAGTGGAGAAATCCCAACAAGGTTGATAGTTATGAAGTAATGGAGTCATCAGTCGAGACATGGAAATGGTGAGTCGCAACTTACCCATATCATGACATCACAAATATAGTTTCCACTCCATTACTTTGTTGGCACAAAATCTTCTGATGAAGAGATGAAATAGATGAGTTTTGAATGCTCTGTTGAGGCAGACGTAGTTGAGATAGCTCATGTATTGAAAGTGTCTACATGGGTTAGAAACTTAAATGAAAAGTTCGAGAAAATGCTTACTTCTCTTCAGGTTATAAAAGAGGAGCCAAGCACTATATTAGAGGCAAAAGCCTCAATAGATCCAATATATAGTGGGAGCAATCTGGAAAAGATGAGTAGTACAATATCTAGGAGCCTTGTGAAGTTGGCTCCAAATTTGAATGTAGTTTAAATGAAGTTCATTTCAAAGGTTTCCAATGGTACATAGCAAAGATTGAAAGGAATAAACAATTCTAGTGGTGTAGAGCTTAGACTAGAATGAAGAAATGGTATTCACTAAGTCAGATAATATTATGATTGGCTCATACTAATTCTAAAAATGATGCTTGTGTAGTGGAGTTCTATTATGTGGTATCGTGACTAAACTAAACCTAGAACATTAGTTGAGGAGTCGCCATGTTTTATGGTGCAATGACTATAATAAAACTAGAACATATTCTATAAATTCAACATATTTTATGATACCACATTTGGACTAAAGTTGGAACATGTGTTGAGGAATTGTGGCTTATTATGTGGTGTCACAACTGGACTAAAATTAGAATATGTGTTAAGGAGTCATGCCATGTCCTATGGTGTAGTAACTAAAGACTATGCTTTAGATTCATGACCTATAATTTTAAAGTCATGATTTAACTTAAGTTGCAATATATATTATGGTGTCACAACTCTGGTTTGTGGCATCTTGACATCATTATAGTCATGAACTATTGTATGCTAATGTGACTGGTAATTTAAAGATTCAAGTTAGTAATTATTTTCTAGGGTTGAAGCTTGAATAAAGTTGTGACATATTGAGTGAAGTCGAGACATAGGACTTAAATGTTAGAGGTTTTTAACTATGCTATATAAAGGCTTGTACATGAAAAAAGAAACATGAGAAAAATCGGATAAAGCAATATGATGTAAAATACTTTGCCACAAGGCATGAATAGAGTGAAAAAAAGGTTTCCTCTATATTTCATATGTTCTTTCTCTTTGTTTTGTGAGGGTATACTTTTTTCTTGGTTTGATAACCATCGTAAGTTCTTATATATAGAACATTCATTTTAGAGGAATATAAAGGCATTTAGGAAATGCCAAATAGTTGTAAAAGGTGGATCCACAACCTTTGAGGTCCGGTATGAAAATTTTTAGAGATAATTGATAGATATGGCTTCAAAAATGTTACAAAGATTGATACCTATTGCATTAATGCACAAATTTCAAAGACTTGTCACTGTAGTTAGGAAAAAATGAAACATCTTTTGGGATATTTCTTATTGGAAAACCAACTCCTTAGAATTGAAGCACATTGAGAAAACATTTTTTAATAATATTTTTAATGCTATCATGAATATAAAGGAAAAAAGAGAGAATGCTAAATCAAAAAATGCTTTAAAAGAGTTCTATTCATGTTTAGAGTTACATAGGGATGAATCAATAAATAAAATTTTTAAGGCTTGTTACAATTTTGACATAGATGCAAAGAAAGTTTTTGTACAAATTATTGATAGAGCTCAAGTTTCCTGATGGATATGCATCTAACATAGGAAGATATGTTGATATGAAAAAGCATAAGTTATTTGGGATAAAAAGTCATGACTACCATGTGTTTATATAGAGGCTAATATCCATAATATTCCATGAATTACTTTTAGAAAATATTTAGGAAATCTTGACTAAAATAATCATTTTTTTAGAACCTCACTTGTAACATCTTAACAAAAAAGATATGGAGCAATTAAAAAATGATATACCCATAATTTTATGTAGACTAGAGCATATTTTTTCTCCTAGATTCTTTGACTTCATAGAACATTTTTTGATGCACTTAACTTATGACTTTGTGATAGTAGTTCCTGTGCAATACAGATGGATGGATCCATTTGAGAAGTTATATAGTTATTATTTCATCATCTAAAAATTTTAATGTATTTGACAAATAAAATATTATTCTAGTTAAAAATTTTAGATATCTTAGAAAATTGAAAAATAATGTTTTAAAATAAACCAAAGTTGAAGAATCAATATATAATGCCTACTTAGATGAAGAAGCTTCGGTATTTTGTGTGTACTACTTTCTACCTTAAGTGTATACTTAGCATTACGAAATGTCACCAAATAATGATTATAGTTTTGTGGATGGATCAAAAGAAGATGATATACTTTCCATTTTTCCCAATGTGGGTCAATCATATGGTAGATAAAAATCAAAATATTTTTTAGATGGTAGGAGTATAATGCTATGCACACATATATCTTGTTGAATTATAAAAAAGTTAAACCTTATATTGAGTAAAATTTATAATCATTTTTACATTGCCATTTCTTTCTCATGGTATGTAATATACCTATTTTAATATTCAAAATAATTTCAATATTAATTTTATAGAATTTATGTTAATGAATTAAGGTAGAGAGAATTGCATATTGATGATGCTATGATTGATGCCAAGCTTGACAAAGATTTTGCATATTAGTCTGAG
The DNA here is from genome assembly GCA_029783825.1 of Sapria himalayana. NCBI lineage: Eukaryota > Viridiplantae > Streptophyta > Magnoliopsida > Malpighiales > Rafflesiaceae > Sapria > Sapria himalayana. The sequence goes on along the minus strand of JAREIK010003431.1, from coordinate 2,732,278 downwards.
AAATTTGTCAGTGTATAAGTTATCATTTTTTCTTCTAATAAATAACATGTCATAGTATATATGTTTGATTTTATTTTTTTTTATCCTTTTTTAGTTATATTTTATGTTCAAATATATGTAATAAATAAATAAAAGATCTTGCAAAATGGTCATTACAATGTTTATAGACTTATTTCATACATTATGTAAATGAATATAAATTTTACAATTTGAAATATGATTCAATTAGAGCCAAAATGAACAATGATATATGCATTAAGGGGTCTAACTCTACTATATCTAATTTAGACTTTCATGATCGATTGATTGAAATTTTATATTTAGAGTATCATGTTTTTCCAATTAAGAGGACAATTATGTTTAAGTATAAATAATGTGATCCCATTCCAAATTTGGGTAGTATAATTAAACATCAATATAATCGTGTGTAGGTGCACCATAAAAAATATTATCAAAAATATGAGACATTCATTCTTATAGTGCAAACAGAATAAGTATGTTTTACCACTTAACCAACCACAAGAAGAAATACTAGTGACTGGTAGGCTATTTGTAAAATAAAACATAGATTAGATGAGGAATTTATTGAAGGATGTCATAGTGATACCATTGCATATATCTGCATTTCAAGAAAATATTGTGGAAATTCATCCAATCAATCTTGTGGCAGTTGATGAGCCTAAAATATTAATTAGTGAAGATGAAAACTATTTAGATATTGATGTTGTACATGTTGAAAAAGATAATGAGGAAATATTAAGTACACAATTAGATGATAATGAATATTTAGATTGAGATGATTTGTTTGAAATTTCTGATGATGAGTAGACATTTTTTGACTTCGATATTAAGTTATTTTACTTATTTTATAACTATTATAATTTGGGTATTAACGTACTTTTTTTTTCAATGTAAATATGAATATGTATCTCATGATGTTTCTTAGTATGACATATTCATTACATTTACTTCTTGTTTTTGTATTTTTTGATGTTGATGACTTAAATTAGTTATGAGAGATGACAATTCAAGTGGCTGATGATCTCAATCCATGGGAAGGGGTAGAGAAAGTCAACATATTATTTGTGGAAGAGTAATTCAATATTTATTCAGTGACAACACTACAAATATTTCTCCGTATTCACCTACATGTAGGGCTGGCAACGAGCCGAGCCGAGCGGAGCTTTGAACATTTCGAGCTAGGCTCGTTAATTTATGAGGGAGCTCGAGCCCGAGCCGAGCTTTTGAACAAGCATAAAATCATGCTCAAGCTTGGCTTGATTAAAAAAAAGCTTAGCTTGAGCTCATTAGGCTTGTTTTCCATATGAACGAGCTCGAGCTTAACCTCGAGCTCAAGCACAATCCCGAGCCTAAATAGAAGGACCAAAAAAAAGAAGATAATGATATGGATGTTTTAAAAAATAACATCCATATCATCAAGCAAATAGAAAATTCCAGGGACAGAACTGCCGATAGTACAATCTAATGGCTAAACAATGATTAGTTAGGATTAATCACAATTTGTAAAAGATCAAAGAAAGTGACCTACGTTCTACCAAAGAGGCTATGCTCTTATAGTTTCTTATGAGAGACTAGGGTTTTCTCTTGTTTTTGAAATCTTTGCAGACTAGGTGGCCTATGGATTTCAAGGAGACCACATTCAGAAATTTGCAAGTGAAGATACACAAACTATATGTCTATATGCAATTAGAGATTAGTGTTTCTTCTTTCACAAAAATAATCAAAAAATAAAAAAATATATAAACAAACGAGAAAGGATTCCAAAATCAGATTGAAGGACACAAGCAAACTATAACAAGAAAGGATTGGGGGAACTTGCATGGTTTTGAGACTGGGATTCCAGATCCTGGTTTGAACTTTGAACCAATGGCTTCTTCAACCCCAACTGGATTCACTTTTGTACGAGACAATTGCACAGTTCCTCGGCTTGTGTCAAAAAACTCATCCTCAGCTAGAAATGACTTCTTAATTGCCACCCGAAAGTCACTCGACTTACTTTTATGCAACTGGGTCTGCCCTTGAAATCTGATGGAGAAAAAAAGTCATTATTCTATTAAAAAATGGACTAGGTTCAAATCTTCATGCCAATATAATATTACAACATTGTAATGACAATTGACAAGTGAATAAAAAAACTACTAATTTCCCTTAACAAATTGAAATAGGCAGAATGAGTTATGACCCCCCTATCCAGATATTCTAGAAATGGAAATATCATCCCATATTTGACCCAAGTATAATCATATTCATTACAACATAAACTATTTGGCAATATACTATTGCGACAACATAACATAATGTAATTATTAACATCTGCAATAAAGCTTAATCTTCAAAAATAAATATACGCACATCATCATTTCCCAATATTAAGATTAGATTCTACACAATCCCAAAAGATAATTAAAATCCAAAAGAAATAATACTAAAGATTATAACATTCAAATTCTCAAGTCAAATGAAATTTTAAACACATTTCGGCATTAATGACTTCAAGTCAAGATGACTCATCATCAACCTGAAAATTAAACAATAATTTAATTAGGATCTATTATAACTTTCTAATTATATATATATATATATATATATATATATGATTATAAAAAAAATACTTACAGTTGGTGAAGCTCCACTCCTAAATCTTGACATAACCAATCCCCCAAACAAATCAAAGCTTGAACAGTCTCGGGCTTCAATGAACTTTGATATTGATCAAGTACTCTTCCTCCAACACTAAATGCGGCCTCTGAAGCAATGGTACTTACTGGAATGGATAGTACATCTCGAGCCATTTTAGATAAGCATCAAAATTTCATAGCATTGACTTTCTACCAATTCAAAGCATCAAATTCATCCTCATTTTCATCACTAGGCTTGAAAATTCCTTCTCTAAGATAATTGTCCAACTTAGTTTTATTTTCAGGAATGACATCGGAATGATTTTCAGCCCACGCATCAAAGGCATCCCTTTTTCATTTTCCTTTAGAAACATCAATATCACTATTAACATTACTAGTGTTAGCACTTGTCTGCCCTTCTATAGATGCATAAACTGAGTAATGTGCATGCAAATATTCACTAACCTCATTAATATGACTATCACACTCTTCAACAGAATAAATATGTGGAAAACAAAATTTTATGAGCTGCATTTTGTATTGAGGATCCAACACTGCTCCAATTGCCATCAATAAATTACACTCTCCCCAATACTTTGCAAACTTTTCATTCATCTTTGTAGTCATTTTTTTCATGAAATCTCTAGTGTCTGAAAAATTTTCATTCATCTTCAACTTTACTTTCCAAATTTGACGAAGGAACAAATTTGAGGTCGGATACTTACTTCCGGAGAAAGCTTCTGTAGCTTCTTTAAACACTTCTAAAAGTTTAGAAATCTTAGTAGCTTGTGTCAAATCCTCCTCAGTTGGCAACCATTTATAATTAGAGTCTCTTTCCTTGAACCTTGGAAATACTACTTTAAACTGAAGTGCCGACTCAAGCATTGCATGTGTTGAATTCCACCTAGTAGGAACATCAAGTATTAGATGTTTAGAGGTTGACAACTTTAATTGCTTAATAATTTCATTAAATTTATCAAGCCTTGAAGGAGACATCTTCATGTACTTCACACTTTCTCGGATATTCTCAATCACATCACGAATCTCTGATAGTCCATCTTGCACCATGAGATTTAAAACATGTGCACTACACCGAACATGAAATATCTTAATGCTAAAGTGAAGGTTTCTTTTCTCTGCAAAATGATCCTTCAAGATTCTTACTGCTGAATCATTTGAAGATGCATTATCCAATGTAATAGTAGAAACTTTATCTTCAATATCCCAATCAGATAAACATTTAAGAATACAATCGACAATTGCAATCCCAATTTGAGGAGGAGGCAAGCAACAAAAAATCAGTATTCTCTTTTGTAAATTCCACTCAGCATCTAAGTAATGACAGGTTAGACACATGTACCCCAGTGTTTGATTTGACATCCATAAATCACTAGTTAAGATGATTCTATCAACACATGTTAATACCACTTTCAATTTTTCCTTCTCAACTGCAAAAAGTTTTATGCAATCAGCTCTCAAAGTGTGGCATTTGATTGGCTGAAATCTTGGGTTGAGATTTTAGCAAAATAACACAAATAACTGATGCTCCACCATCCTGAAAGAGTACTCGTGCACAATAACCATCTTAGCAAGAAGCTCTCTAACTTTGTCTTTGTCATATTGATAGGTTGATAACAAAGTTTTCCTTGATCTTTCTGTAACCTTAATTGACAACAAAGCTTGATGGGGACCTTTTTTATTTCCAGATTCAGCAACCTGATGAGGCACACAAACTTTCAAATGCCACTTTAGATGACTAGTGGCACCTCCCCTCTTATAAGCTAACATATTCTTGCAGTGACTGCATTTTGCCCCTAGCACCCCTGTCTTTTCACTCCTAGTTACAACATCAAATTCATCCCAAACAACTGATTTTTTTCTTTTGTTTGGCTTGGACATTGTTAAAGATGATTCAATCCCAATTTCTTCTAATTCATCCATATTTGACATTTCATCTGTATTTGACATAAAAAATATCTAGCAAATAAAAAGAATTCCAATCAAATTAATAAGTAAAAAAACAAAGTGGTAAAAACAATAAATTACACACACATGCACGAATATATCCTCCTTTGAAAATTAAGAGAGATGATCATTGAAAAGGTGAGGAGATTATTTATGAACTAAAAATTATTAAATTAAAAAGCTACCATAACTAATAAAATAAATCAATTTAGTTCTTCACTGCTTCACCAAGAAGTTTATAAGAAAAAATAAAAATAAAACCAACATTAAACTGAAATCTATTATAGAAATCCTCACAATTTAAGAGTACCAAACAAAACCAACAACACAGAAATTACAAAAATTAAAAAAAAGATTTACTGCAAAAAAAAAGTATGAGATTAGAATGATTAACCAATAATATCTAAAATTCTGATATAATTTAATATCTAATAGTTTGCTTCACGTATTAATGTTTGCTATGGAAAAGGAAGCAAATATTTAATAGCAATGAAAAATTGAGAAACCTACCAACATATTGTACTTCTTCTTATTTGGGTGGCAATTGGCAAGAGTTTCTGGTAATTTTCTGCAGAATACAAGTGAAATTGACACTTACAGCATGAGAAATAATAGAAGGGTATCATTTGATCAAATAGCTTCCCATAGAGCCTCACTGTAAAATTATAAAGTGTGTTATATACTTACATCCACATAATAGAATAAATGAAAATGGGTGTCAAAATGTAGTGGGGGGCTATATCATTGTAAGTGCACCATATAAAAGAATCTACATAATATTCGAAAGCAAAGTAACAAACTAATCCAGATAAACAGAACAATCAGTAAACATGATGTATGTGTAGGCCTATGTGTCTCTCACCACAAGCAGTTGATCCTGAAACATAATCGTTTCCATAAAACAAAATAACAACATCAGCAATAGTACATAAAAAAACTCTATTTAAGTGTCATTTATTGTCCATTTAAAGTATGACCATCGTATATTTGCACCACTTTCATTGAAAATTCTTTTGTCGTATAATTCTACACCTCTTGGAAGAGCAGAATGAACAAAAAAGTAAATGAAAAAAATGAGAAATAAATCGAAAACCAGAATCATCCAGCTTCTGTACTTGACTGGAAACTCAAACTAGAGAACTTGCTTCGTAAATCTCTAGCCAGAGAACACTTACACCCACTGGCCACTAGTAGCTATCAACAGACAACACGCTATCTGGCCCCCCATTTGAGGCAAGTGACAACAAGATACCAACTAAAATTTTTGTCCTTTCCATTTTATTTCAATTTGCTTGCCAAGACTTCTTCCTCATATAACTATCTCTACATCTGTAATAAAGAAAAAATATGAACTTTTCTAGGTAGCTATTTCAAATAGAGATCCCTGTTAACTGCATCAATTAACCCACCTCCCGGAAGATCAAGAAGAAGTGAATACTCAACAAACTATCAATTCCAAACCCCGTTAATCTCTCTTGCTAATTTTCTGGGTACCCCATGAATACTCGACAAAATATGAACTTAGCAATGTTTTAAATGCAGTGATCCCAAATGCCCCAAATTTTGTGCACATTTGCTTGCAAACTGGGAGAATGCATTATATCTTATAGAAGGAAGCCGCCTTTTACTCTGTTAGGGCTGGTGCGGTGGCCGGTGGGTGGTGCCGTCGCCCGTCTGTCGTGGACTCGTGCTGCTGCTACTACTGAGGATTTTTAACTTTTTGCTTTTCAAATGGGGCAAAAATGGCGAGGCGAGAAAGAGGGTTGAGGGATGCATTGCCGGATTGAGGGATTTGGGGCTGCTGCTGGCTGACTGCTGAGGCAGTGAGGCGGTGAGAGGCTCGAGGGTTTTTAACTCTTTAATTTTTATTTTGGGTTAAGGGCTTAAGGCAACTAAGTAGCAAATAATACAAATCATTTTTTTAATGTATAGGCTCTGGCTCGGCTCGGGCTCGAGCTCGAAATTTATCGAGCCTAAATTAAGGCTCAAGCTTGGCTTGTTTAGCTAACGAGCTGGGCCCGAGCATAGCTTTTTCCGAGCCAAGCCCGAGTAGCTTGGCTCATTACCAGCCCTACCTACATGTACAGAGGATATGTTGGCATCACCTCATCTTGAGACACGTATTGTCTACCACTAACATTCTGCCTTCATCTCATTCTATACTAGTTGATATTGCTAGTTTTGCCCCACCTACCATAGGAGATACATGTATTGCTACTATAGCATCGACAACTACTAGATATTCATAATCCTTTGTTTGTGTTCAAGTTATGATAAAATTTTTATTCGTCTCACTCTTGCCAATAAATAGTACGTACCTTACATAAATTTACTACTACATGCATTATTAGATTTTTTTTTTGTAATAAATTTATTTTAGAACTATGCATAAAAATATAAATAAATATTTTTGTTTAAAATCTAGTAATTTTTATTAATAACTAACTATGATTTTGTTACTGATCCAACATTATCATTCAGAATGAAAATTATATCTACGTTACTAAGTTATGGATAAATAATATAAATAAAGTAAACATGAACTTAGTAACAGAAGTATGAGTATTTTTCGTTTATATGTATATGAACATACTAATGTTAAATTACTTACATATTTATTCTATCTATTTCTCATATAATCAAAAAGATTGTTTAAGAGAAACTAATTACTGAGGGAATAAAATAGAGAAAAGTACTATCAAAATATGAAAAGATATTATTGAGAAGAATTTGAAGTACAATTTAATTGCATGCAGTAAAATGTCAAAATTTTTTATTATTAAAAACTATAAAAAATGCATCATAATGTAATGTTCTTTTTTTTGTTTTTTGCAAAAAAAAATAAATAGAATAATGCTTTGTTTATCTTTATTAAAGATACATGGAAACATGTGGCTAGTGTTAGATATAATGACAAGCTTGAAAAATAGAGAAAAAAAGTATGGTAAATATGCTGAGTCAAACAGTGCTCCTCTAGATGTTTAGATAAAATGGTAGAAATATTAGAATAGTGAAAAGTGCAAGATCTTGTCCCAGATGGTGTCATGAAATTGTCATTCAGAGAAAACATGAGAAAGATCAAGACATTCCAAACATTTTGGATAATCCAAAATGACTTACCAACATTTTGTAGAATTGGTAAAAGTGTCATTCCTAATTTATTTTGATTTTAATTTTATGAATGCAAATGATACTAAATTTATAATAATGTTTCATGTACATTATTAGTAATTGGTCAATATTATTTATTTTTAAGAGACTGAGTTGGAACGTCTACAAACACCATTTGAGGTGTTTAAGAAAATGTACAAAAAAAGGATGAATCATTTGTAAACAAGTAATCAAATGATATTAATGTGAATTTCTTATTTTCTACTTTTAGTATATTATGTAAATTATAATATATTAAAGAAGAAAAAGTAAACACACATAATTTTTGGTAACCACAATAATTCATTTTCCAAGTGAAGTTTTTTTTATTAATAGTACTGCTGAGTTATTATATATGGACTCCTTAACTGTAATGACTCATTTTATTTTTATATTAATATCTAGTAGGCTGTTTCTGATTTGATGTGCTGGCTTCAATTTTATTTGAATATAGTATTGATGAGTTATATTGTATTATTACAATTATATGAGTTATGGAGAATATGGTTTCCATTGCTTATCAATTAATAAATTATTCTACAATGGCTCCAAAAATTAATATTACGCATATTTGCCTTCAAACCATTGGAATGGAGCCGAAAAAAATGGCGAGTATACTGTCTTGATACCCTTGCATTTATAGTTTATCTAGGTTCTATTTGGAGCTCTTCAGCTTTTTCCAGTTATAATAATTTCTTTGATGAGTGGTTGTAATGTGAGATATAAGAAATTCAAGATAAGAAAAGAAAAATTGAGGAAATACATTATAAGACCGAAGATATGCAAAAGAAAATTGAAGAGATGAAAAAAAAAAGAAGAAAGATTGAGAAGAGAGGAGGAAATATAATAGAAGATTTTGAAGATGAAAAAAAATGATATGCAAGTTGATAAAGGCTTCATTTTTTTTTTCATCATTTTGAAGATGATCCATATAGATCTTTGGAGAAGAATACTCATCTCGACAATGAGTCATAATTGTTTAATATGTTGTTTATGACATTTTTGCAAGGAACTTTATTATGTTGAATTTTTCTTTCATGTTCATACTATTGAATGTAATATATGTCCAATGTGGATGGTTGAACTTTGTTGTTTATTATTTGATATTATATATTTTAGTAGATATTATATGAATGTTATTGGATGAAAAATAAGAAAAAAAACTAGATAGCAGGATATATGATTTATGTATATAATTATAAATGATATAAAGCATATAGAAACTATAACAAATGAAATATCTTCTTATTACAAAAATTAGAAACAAAAATAGCATTTCAATTCCGAATCTAATTTAGAAACGAAATTAACATTTCTATTCCGTCAGTATTTTAGTATTGAATTAGAAACGAAAACATAGAATTTGATTCCATCGCTATATTTAGAAATGAAAATGTTCTATCGCACAAATTAGAAATGGCTACGTAATTCATGTTTCTAAAATTTAGAAAAGTGCCTTTGAAAATAGAAAATTTCCATTTTTATTTAAGTTGCTAATTATAGATTGCGACAAAATTAAAAATAAATTTGACCATTTTTAATTTGCTTATTTCTTATTGTAGAATGTATATGATATATATGTCGTAACGTATATGTTACATATACTATGGATTGTTTATGTTTTTTTATATGTTACATATACAATATATAATATAAACATATGCAATTTTTATGTTTTAAAAAATAAATGTTTTTTTATTTTTATATTCTTATTTTTTTTTATATTTTTTTATTAATGTAATAATAACATGAAGGTGTAATAATGTTTTAAATAAAGTCGGGGGTAATTTTACTATTTTAGGTTATAAATTTAATAGACTCAAAACTTAAATATTATAAATTCTAGGTTATTTTTTATTAAATTTTAGGTTATAAATTTAATAGACTCAAAACTTAAATATTTATGTTTTAGAGTACCTAATCATATTTTCTCATTCTTTTATTTTATTAATTCGGCATATTTAACAAAATAAAATGTATGGTAATGAAAATTTACTTTTTCATGCTATGATGACCAGGGAGCCGTCGGCGTCGGAGTGTTAGCGGATGGGGCGACCCCCTACTTTATATATCTACAATCTGTAATGCACACAGCACACTTACCGGTTTATATCCTTAATTTTATGCCTGTATTGAAGCGTGGGTTAATATTTGTTATAAGGCCCGTGCCCAGTAAGGCAGTAACCAGTTTAAAAGTTAACTTTTGTCTGGTTCAATTTCTTTTGCGGTTCTGCTGCACGTTATATTCTGTTAAAATGCTCCCAATGTCATTGAGATTGACCAGTTCCAAAACTTAAATTGAAGCAGATAAAACAAATTAGTTTTGAGTTTGTCACTGATGGCGTGTTTAGGTTTCAAGTTAGCCAGTCCTTTTATTATGAATACTTCATTGGGCACATAATACAGAACAAACAAACAATGCAGATTAAACTAGGATGCAAAATTAGAATCTTTTGCTCTAATGCTCCGTTTTATCAAATTTCATTATTTAATTGCTGCTCCCAATCTTTAAAACACAAAATATCTGTCATATTATCCATTAATAATAATTTTTTCTGCATTATTTCTAATGCTTCAGAGTTGACTACGAGATATAGCAGACGTGGGAATAACTAACATCTCGTGTTAGCCATGACAAAAAAAAAATCTCAATTAATGTAATTTTTATTTGCAACTTTGGGTCTAGTTGAAAATTTCAAACTTGAGATATTGATTATGTTAAAATTTCATATACCTAAAAATAAACTTCAATAATATCTATAATAAAATAACATCATACAATGTCTTTATGTAATGTGCTCATAAATTGGGATAACCCATATCTTATGTGCTTTTATTAATAATAATATAACAATAAAAATAAAATAAATAAATGATACAATTGTAAACTTCAATGTCCTCTCTCAAGCTGATCTGTACATAAAATATTAAATTTGACAAAAAGAAAAGTATCGAAATATCTTTAAGACCTTCATGAAAATATTGGCCGATTGCTCTACCATTGAATATATGTTACAATAAAGATTCTATTATTGATTTTTTAAAAAAGAAGAAAGAATTTAGTTTCATATAATTTGTCTGCTTGTGAAATGTTGAAATTGATATTGTATGTTTTGCTGTTTGATTGTTATAGAAAAAAGTACTGGGAAAAGAAAGTTAATTTTTAATATCTTCATGTAGGCCCTATATCTAAAATCTATTGCAAGTAACAGTTGACATTACCATGAATCCAATAATTATACTAGATTTTAAAATAACTATTTGAATTTTATTTTTTTAGGAGATAAAATTGTTTTTAAAAAAAAATGCGAATACCTATCTTTGGTCTCCTCTCTTTGCAAAATAATGCTTAACTCAAATCTGAATATTCAACTAGTTGTAATTATCTCTGATCACTGAAAGAGATTTTAATTTTTGAGAGATATTTTCTCATACTTTAGAATATGAAGAGTTGTGTTTAAGTGAAGTTATTAAGGAAAATTGGAAAAATACTAATTATAGAGACTATATATGTTATATCTTGTCAAATAATAGTTGATTTATAATTTTTTTTTATGATTCTTTTGTAGGTAAAAGAGTCAACTGGATATGTTGTATTAAAATTAATATTATGCTAGACTATAACCCAAAAGTCCAACTTGTGTAAGGGTATTAAGCACACATATCCTTTATGATAAGACAATATATTTCATGGAGTAAGTCATATCAATATTAAAAAAATATTTGAGTTTTTTAATATTATTCCTTTAGAATTGCAACTTAAAGTATTTCATAAGTTGAATGATCATTAACTATATATCTTCTATAACTAAAATATCAATAACATACATAATGAAAAAAATCACATTATCACTGTGGCTCCCCTTAGCACACATGTATAATTTAAACAATGTGATAGCATGTGAAAATCTCATAAATCATATTCTTAGTGACTACTTGAGGCTATATAAATTTCTTTCATAATCTACAAGTTATATTTGATTATACTGTTAAAAACTTTGGTGACTATTATATATATGCTTTTTCTTCAAACTTCAAAGTCATCATAAAAAATATATTTTTTATCTATAGCTGATATATTTATCAACTGTGAAATGTTAGAAGATAACTAAAAATTTATACTAAAGCTATCTTGGTCACTAGAAAGCAAGTGTTCTGGTAGTTTATACTAAATGTCTGGGTGAATTCAATCATTACAAGTCTTTCCTTAAGGTTATTGTAGTTTTATTTATTTATTTTTTAATATTTTTGATGAGAGCAACTAATATGTGCGTTGCTTCAACCACTTTTACCTATTATATAAGCTTATTTGACATTATTTTTTATTATATTTAGTTTATATTATGCATTTCAACTGTTAACATGATATCAAAGGAATGTGTGTGCATGTGGGTAAATGTTTACACATCCTAGAAGGGTGCACAATATGATCTATAACAAAAAAAGAGAGAAAGAGGAAGACACATGTACAATGAGGTTACTTGCACCCACATAGTGAGGTTAGTGGTGTCCACATAGTGAGGTTAGTGGCACACACACATTAAGGTTAGTGGTGCGTACATAATGAGGTTAGTTGTATGTGCATAGAGTAGGTTGATGCACTCACACAATAAGGGAAACATGCATGCTCAGTTGGCGATGCGAGCATGATAGTCAGTGTGGGTGTGCTGTACATGGTGGGTGCGCATGGTGTATGGCGAAGGTGCATAGTGCATGATGTTTTTTTTTATCAGCAAAACCCTAGACAACAAATGATGGCGCACTATTGCGCATGGTGGCGGATAATGAAATGATATTTTTGGACAAAACTTTAATTAGGATTCTAGTAAATTTATAAAAAATCATAATTAAAAAAATAACAGGTATAATTGTTTTTGTATTTTTTGGAAGAATCATAATTTTCTGGTAATATATGAATTATTACAATAAAGGCAGATGAAAGGTCCCAATTTTGTGTACTTATTATAAGAGGATATGTCATACTAGAAATAATTATTGGATAATATTTTTAGAGAGAAGATTTAGAGCGTTATATAATAGTGAGAGAGACATGCTGACTAACATAGTTATCTTAGAGTCTTTACAAAGTTTATCAATCACGATACTTAGTAGAAAAGGCTATACACAACTCCTATCTAAGGCAACAATAAATTTATTTATTTTTTTTTATATATCATTGTTTGCTTCATCTATCTTCTCACCTTAGACTTTTGGATTATCGACACATGAGCAAATAATCATATTATTGGTAATTATATTTTATTTTTTATATATTTTTTGTCCTGAAAATATAATTATAACCAATAATAAATATTTAAAATCCATTGGATATGGTAGTTTCCAATTTGATTTTTTATTTCTTTTCCATGTCTTACTTATTTTTGAGTGCTCTATTTGTTTAATTTTAATGGTTGTCTTTCTAAATCATATAACTTTGTTTTTGTTTTTTTTTCTATTGATGCTTGGTTGCTGGATTAGGAGATTCTATGGATGACTCAATTTTTCTATTAATGATAAGATTTTTATCTAAATATTTGAGTGATTTGGATTATTTACTTATGCATTTTTAGCTTGATCACGTATCATTGATCAAATTGAAAATATTTTATCTAAATCCTAAGGGTATTTGATGTATGTTAGATAGGAAACTTATCAGATCTTTTTATCTTACATGTTAGTTTGGTTTCAGTAGGATTCATCCACTTTGATACACTTAGACATATGTGTTGGGTAATTGCGCTTCCACGGTAGCGAGATTAAAAAACAGAAATAACAGAAAACACAGAAAAACAAGCAATATAATCCCAATTCAGCAAGCATCCATGACATAATCAAAAATGAGAAAATCAATACCGAAAATAACGTGATTCGCTAGTCGCTCAGTACGACTAGCTACATCCACCAGAAAACGCATATGCGTTACAGATTAAAACCAAAACAAAAATGTCTTATAGTATGCAGCACACAGCAGTCGCGAAAATTCGCGTAGAGAGAAGAGAGAGACGATGAACAGTTCCACGGTTTAAAAACAACCGCCCGAAAAATAAAATTACAAATCGTTTTATATTAAAAAAACATCCGGTTCATTTAACCGCAGCGGGTCGGATCATAGAGCGGGACCTCTGTTATTATGATACTGCTGCATCCTCGGGCTTTTAATATTTACTTACCTGCACTTACATGAAAATATTAAAACAGAAAAACATTTTTTTATATAAACAGATTATTAAATAAAAACAAATTACATATACAGTATTATGAGGACATAATAGAGATTCGATCAGATAGAAATTTAGATAGTTGATCATATTTTTGTATGACTGCTCAAGATTTATATTGATATTTTTATTTCATGACATCACATATTTTTTCTATTTTTCAAACTTTCATAAAATAATAAAAATTTAATTTGATAAAAATATTAAAAAATTAAGAAGTATCAATTCATTAAAAAATATATATCAAATTTATTTAAAACTTATTGTATTGATAATATGGTTATAAACTAGACTTCTTGTGTTGACACTCCTCAATATAATGAGGTGATTAAAAGAAAAAATAGATATGTGATTGAAATGACATGAACACTCCTAATTGAAAAGAGTATTATAAAATATTTTTGGGTAGGGGCAGTTTTAATCATAATGTCTCATTAATCCAATATTCTCTTCTATCTTTTTTCAATATATATCTTTTCAGATTCAATATTATTGAGAGATGTTTTATAGTTTATCTTCTATAATTTTTAGATACATTTATTTTTTTTGATCACTTTCTAGGATGATATAAGTTGACATCTAAGGCTTTGAGATATATTTTTCTTTTATATTCTAGTACCTAATGAGAGTATAAATATTTCACACCAGATACTAATAGAATTTTAGTGAGTGTGAATGTTATTTTTTTTTTTTATTATGATTTATTTTAAGTAAGCCTAGGAAAAATATGAATTCAATTATTATACATAGATCTATTATTTTTTTTCCTTTACTTATAGCTATGCTTGAATTATCAATTAGTATGAAGAGTCAAGCATGTTGATATTGAATATGATGTTACTCACATAGAATCGTAATACCTACTTATAAATTTAGATCAGACTAAGTTTAGAGAGTGAGAGATTTCTCAAGTAGGGGGATATCTTCTAGATTTAGATGACATGCCAATACATAAGTCTACACTAGTGCATGAGTTTGCACAAGTACAAGAGTTTACATTGATTTTTATTGTGTCAGCAACTAGGAGACTTGACCACCCAGGATTTAGAGTCAATGCTAGGAGTAAGAGACATGCCTAACCTTGTAAGATCTGAGAATAACCTATCTCAAAGTCAGGCAATCTTGTAATAGTTCTTTTGATCTTGATCTTTCGATTATTTTTCAAAAAAGGCAAAAAAGTTGTTCTTAGTTCATGACTTCTTAAGTTTAATCATGTTTATTTATTTATTTATTTTTTTCTTTTATTATTTTTCTTCAAAGTACTAATATATCCAAATTTTCTTTTGAGACATTACCTCATCCAATATAATATTAGGTCATGATGAAAGAAATGTATATCCATCATTCTAATGATACTTAGAAATTAGTATCATGATTTTTAGGACGATTTGTTATTGGTTGTAAGTGGGTATTAACTATGAAGACAGATCTAGATAGAAAGGTTGATCACTTTAAGGCAAGACTTGTAGTGAGGAATGTATTTCTAAATGGTGATCTTGAGGAGAATATATATATGGAGCAATCATCATGGTTTTGAATAGTATAGTTAGGCGAAGTTTATAGATTATGTAAAATATTATATGACCCAAAATAATTATCAAGAATTGATTTGTGAGGTTTACACATGTAGGTCACCTCATTTGGGTTACATATATATGTTTTGATATTTTTTTGTTTTTTTGAAAGACAAGATGATTTTGTTGAATATCTATGTAGATGATATTCTGATTATCTGAGATTGACAAGTTAGGATTACCCGACTCAAGGAATACTTTCAGAGTTCAGACACAATTTCAAATGAAGAATTTTGAGATATATATATATATATATATATATATATATATATAATATAAAGGTGACTTATTCTATAAGTTGTATCATCTTATCATTGAGGAGATATATAATTGATACTCTTGCATAAATTGGTCCATTGGATTGTGCTTCAGTAAGTACTTTATTGATTCATGTATAATCTTATATTTTATGTGACCTATCAAGTTTACTCTACTATTTATAGGAGAATTATAGAATAAATTAATTATCTAACTATGACAAAACTATATATAGCATATACTTAGATTAGTTAATATAATTAATCATTTCTTAAATTATTTTCGGTAAATTTACTTTGACATAATTTTTTGCATACTACGGCATGTGAAAAAAATCTTCATGACTTCGAATCTCTTTTAAGGATAATGAATATTTGTAGTTGGATAAGTATATAGACCCGAGTTGGGTATCAACATGTACTAATATGAGGTTTGTAACAAAGTTTTGTTCCTTTGTTTAAGGTAATTTTTTTTCTTGCAAAAGTAAAAGACAGATACTTATTTCGAGATTCATTGCTGCAGTAGAATTTTGAGCAATGATGATAGCTACTTGTGAGATATTTTAGTTGCAACATCTGCTCGAGGAGATTCGTTATATATTTTTTTCTTTTACTATCTTTTACTATGATAGTCATGCAGTGAGATATATAGTCTCTTATTTAATCTTTTATAAGCATATGAAACGCATTGAGGTTAACAGCTTCTTTTTCAAAGAGAAGACTCAAGATGTAATTATTATTACCTAAGAAGCACGGACACAGGCACAAACACGGAGATACAACACGGCAGGATACGGAGACACGGCAAATTCTAAAAAACTAGGATACGGATACGGCTAGGATACGACATAATATAAAAAATAAAATTAAAAATAAAAATTATTTTCTTTATAAATATTAAGTATTTTATCAAATAAAATAAAATAAATTAAAATATTTTATTTTATAAAATAGAAATATTTTATTTTATGTTATAATATAATATTTATAATTATCTTATTTTATAAAATAATATTTTATAAATATCTTATATTAAATAAAAATATATATTTTTTATTTTATAAAATAAAAATATTTTATTTTATTTTATGCCAGCCCTGCATCTCCACACATAGTGCATGTCCCTGCCTCCCCCCTCAAATCGTGCCTGCCCCTGCCTCCCCCTCAAATTGCGCCCGCCCCTGCCTCTCCCTCTCAAATCGTGCCCGCCTCCTGCCTCCCCCCCCCCCCCCTCAAATCATGCCTGCCCCTTGCCCCCTGCCTCCCCCCTCAAATCGCTCCTGTTGCCTGCGTTGAGTGGCCAACGTCGCCCACGCATCAAAGTTGGTCATTGGACGTCGTCGAACGTCGGCCACTCTCGTCATGGATATGGCAACCGACGCAACCATCGCCACGTGGTCTATCGGATACGGATTGATCAATGATATGCCACGTGACGTATCGGATACGGATTGATCAATGATACACCATGTGGCGTATCGCACACGTATCTGTGCCGTGTCCTTATCGTGTCCATGTGTCCAGGTGTCAGACACGTAGACATGGCTGTAGGGAGCCGTGTCCGTGCTTCCTTGATTATTACAATGTACATTTAAATAATAGAGTAGCCACGAGATATCTTAATGAAGGTCTTGACGAGACTTCAGCTTAATTTTTTTTTTAAGTTCGATGTGTAGACTTATCAATTTGTTGGGGGTATTGCGGATTTATTTAGTTTTTTTTGTATTTTTGACAGGAGCACCCAACCTATCTGCTATTTTGTTACTTATATCCATTATATAAAGTTATTTGATGTATTATTTATTTATTGAATGCATATTTTATTTTATGCATTTCAATTGTGAAGAAATATATTTTTCAAGTATAGCTGATATATTCTCCAACTGTGAGATACTATAAGAAAAATAATAATTTGTATTAAAATTATTTTGATCTCTGGAGAGTAAGTATTATGTTAGTCCATATCAAATATTTAGGTAAATCTCCTCGCTATAAGTCTTACCTTAAGGTAATCTACATTTTCATATGAACCTATTTTCATAATGAACACCTATTTGCAATTAATAATAGATTTTCTCAAAGGTCATAGTATTAGTTCTCAAGTTTTACTGAAGTGGAGGATATGCACCATTTTCATCTTGTTTTGATATCTTCCTTGATTTGATAATGTCTTATATAATCTTGAATATCATAATACCATCTAGAGAAGTATCAAAATAAGTAAAGGAAGGGAGAAGATGTTTTTATGCCAATACTTGTGAAATATTGTGTTGAGTACAATTCCTCTATCCATTCTAGAGAGCGATTTGATGGTTTCGGCTACATGATCATTTGAATTATTGGTAGACTTGTATTTGGTTAGTGCAGGCTAGATTTGTCCTCTCCTAGCATAGATTCCAAGATCTGTGTTGTTTGGTTTCTTAGTTTCTGACTCATCATGAGTTTGAATTAGAGTAGACTTATGGATTATTATGTTGTTCAGACTTGAAAGATTTTTATCTTTTGTGAAAGTTCGTTCTCGTCTAAGTCAAAATAATTTGAATTTGTTATTACATATGTTTTATGATGACTTTATAATAGTATTACTATAATGTGAACTAATAAGTTCATATGTATCAAAATGACAACTCGTTCTCATAGATGTAGGTCTATGTGGGACTATTGAGGTGTAAGAAAATAACTTAAGCACTCATTAAAATTCTAGTAGTTTATGATACAAGATACTTATATTTGTGTTGGGTACTAGAGTACATAAGAAAGATACGACTCAAGGTCATGAGTATCATCTTGTCATGTCATGGTGAAGATTACGGATAAAGTACTCTCAAAAAAAATGGGAGACAGGCTAAATGATATCTCTTTAGGTTTAGGATATATGATATGAAATGGTATTTGTTATGAAATAGTATAAGAGAGCATTTTGTAAATGATATCTTAAAAATACTTTGGAGCACTCCCCTTTAAAATGAGTGTCCGAGCTATATTAACTAGATCTCTATTCTTTCTTTTTACTACCTAATTTTGTGAGGGTTTATTGATACATGATATATGATGTATAATCTTATGATCTATATAATAAGTGCTAAATTTGCATCATATGTATTCTAATATATTGTCTATTGTTATTTATTACTATTTAATAATTATATTAAATTTATTTTTTATTATTTTAATAAAATATCTAAAAAAATAATAAATACATGTGATATATCATGAAAAAGATGTACTCATGTATTTCATGAGTATTTATCAATAAAAGTAATAACATATATAAAATACTTTTTAGTTGTCTTTATTAGGCCTCTATATGTAACTGAATTTATTAGATCGAATGAATTCTTACTCACACCAAACTGATAGACGGAATAGAAAACTTTGATGTGTTTTTCTAATTGATATGTTTCACACTTTAGGATAGAAATATCCTTAAAACTATGGTAGTATCTTTCTAGTTTGGAAAGTAATGATCGACCAAATTGAGAATATACAAGTAAAGAGTCTAACAAACTCGAACATATAGAAGAAAATCTTACCGTTCAAAAGAAGATAACTCACTAAAATATAAAGTCAGAATTAAGTTAATTCTTGCAAACAAATACCATTATATAAAAAAAAATAAAGTTAAAATTAAGTTGTTTGGAAAGATAATTTATTGAAAGTAAGCTAATATAAAAATTGTGAATAAACATAATACTGTTAAGAAATAAAAAATTAAGCTGAATATTATCATATCTAATAGTTTTAGGAGATTTGTCATTGGATACTAAAGTATTCATAGAACAAGATAAAAAGATAATAAAAAAGAAATGATTACAGTGAAGTTAATATTTATTCATGTGTCAATAACCAAATAATTTGAATAATAATTATGAGTGACAAAATCAATAATATCCAAAGAAAGAAAAGTATTTGCTGCTGGTATATAGAGAAGTTGTATATACTTCTTTCCTTGAGTTTACTTGCTCAAGCTAATATGTTTTTATGTTATTTTTTGTTCTCACCACCTCATTGTAGATGCTTGAGTGATAGGTTCAGGAGCCAATACTTCTACACATGTGATCACACTTTTTTTTATATTTTTTTAGTAAAATCAAGAGTCTGATATTATTATGGCTCATGGTACCAATATATGGGCTAGGTGATTTGATAATTTAGATCTTGAATTTTTTTTTGTATGCATTTTTTTGTTATATTATTTTATTATAATTTATTTTTAGTTATTTGTTTTACTAAGTATCACACATTAAAATGCAAAAAATAAATAAACAATACTCAATGACATCAAACTATAAATAATACTCTTATATAATAGGAAAATATGATTGAGACAACCAACATATTAGGTACTCCAATGAATAATACAAAAAAATTAAAATAAAATAATAAAAAGACAAATAAAATTGCAATACCATTGTCAAGCTGGTGCATACAAGTCCATGACACCAAGTTTGGAGAAAAGAAAGGTAAATTAATGTCTTTTCAAGTCATTTGTGAAGATGTTTGTTGATTGTTTTATTTTTTGAATATATATTGTCGTAATTATTCTATCTTGAATCTACTTCTTGAGGAAGAAGTAATTCATCTTTAATATGCTTCATCCGTTCATGAGACATCAAATTCGAGATTATATGTCTTACTGTTTGATTATCACATTCATAATATCTTACTAGTAATTGTTGCTATGCTCTTAACTTTGTCTCCGTATTAAATCTTAAAATAATTAAAATGCCTCTTACTTTTCTAGGAGACAATGTTGTCTCTAAAAAAAGTACAAAACCTTGTCATAGATTTTCTTTCAATGCATGTTAAACCCTAACTCTAATCTAAATATCTGATTAATTTTAGCTGTCTTTGATCTATGAAAAGACAAGTGTGTGAAGAGTAGCGTCAACGTAAAACTTTTTGAGAATAATCTAAGAAATAATTAACTATATTAATTATATATGTTATATCAATTTTAATCATATTCAAATAATTAATTTTTTCTACATACTTCCTATAAGTAGTATAATCATCCGGAGAGGTAACATTAGAAATGCAGTTAGTACATGGATCAAAAAAGTATCTGTCATGGTACAATTTAAAATATTAATTTTTACAAGAGTATTAAGTGCATATTTTCTCTATAACAAGATGTCACTCTTCATAGAATAAATTACTTTTATGTCAAGAAAATATGAGTCTCCTAAGATCATTTGTTTGAAATTGTGTTTGAAAGTAATTTTTGAGCTAGGTGATTTAATATTTTTGGGTTGTGTTTGAAATTGATTTAAAGTGTTTGAAATTGGTTGGAAGCCGGGCAAATCCATGATGGGTCGTGTTGGATCATGCTGATTTTTGGGTAGAAATCTAATTAAAATATTTTAAAATTTTAATATAATATTTATTGAAAATATTTACATTTAAATGAATTAAAATGTAATAAATAATTAAAAACAAATTTGACATTAGACTCAACTAAAAAATAAAAATGTTTAATGAAAAAAAATTCATTTCATAATCACAAGTATAATATGACATACACATACATAATATAAGATGAATCATAAGTTCATAAGTATATAATGACATAACTGATATAAATTCAAAAACAAATATAATATCGTATCAAAAAAATAATTATAAATCACATAAGTCATCAATTTGTGTCTGTAACACTAATATGATAGTGTAGATATAGTTGTAGATCATCATCGTTATGTAAGTATTTGAAGGTATCACTAGTGGTGTCCTTAATATCTTTCATATCCCATGAATTATTATCATTCAGCAACTCTTGTGTTTTTATTTTGAATGTCCAATCTTGAATTTTTCAAATCTTTCATGCATACAAGTGTCTCTATGATATATGGTTGTAGTTTTGATTTTTTTTCTAAAATAATATTAATTACCATATAAGAAAATAAATTTTGATGCTATGTTAGACATAGGAGGGATCAGTAGATTACTTGTTATCTTAGATAGCATGAAATAAGTGGATTAATATAGTTTTTACCAAAGTAAAATATTTAAAATCATAGTATTCTTATTTGATATGATGAAGCAGTAATCAGTATCTAAGTATAAAGATAATTTGTTTCTATTCGATGGATGACCCTATTGTTTGCCCATGACTAACTGAATGAAAAAGTTGTCATTTCCGAATATGGTGTCCATATTTGTACTTGGAGCTTAGCTATAACTATCTTTTTGTCATAATATGTAAATAAGTTAGTTGATTTTTCATGACCGAAATTTTTATATTTGTATTCTTGGATTATACGTGTAAATTTATATGTCAAAATATTGTTTACCTATTTCACCTTAGCCTTATATATATAGGTAGTTAAGCAATAAAAATATAGAATGAAAGATCAGTATTTTAAATACTTGATTTCAATCATAACAACCATGATACTAAATGCAGAGTAATCTCTTTACTTGCTAAACATGCTTATAAGGTTGCATATACACATAAGTATAATATAAGTAGTGAGAGTATATATAGACAAACACATGTTCGTCGTGTTATAAAAAGTTTTTAGGAATTTTATAAAAAAATTGTATCCCAGATAGAATCGTCAATAAATAATTTTCATTCTTACTATTGATATAGTTGATGTTACTTGTTGATAGCTAACATACAACTTTAATATTAAGTAGATATACTTTTAACAGTATCTCACATCTATCTAGAATTTTTTTAGGTCTATTGACAAATAAATATTACTAAACTTCTATTGTCTGTTAGAAATCCTAATATATTTTGAGTAAATTTTTTTTTCTAATGTGGGTAAAAAAATATTCATTCGCATTTGTACTATTAGGTTAATTACATGACACACACACTTAACATGAAAAATCTCGCATGATAGCCTATTTTTAATGATTCTAACAAACAAACTAATAGCTACTAAGTTATTAGAAGTATTATTGAAAGTCATATTAAATGTTTTATTCTGAATGTTATTCAATCTAAAGATTCTCGTTATACATTCACATATGTCAGAAGCATAAAGAGGATGAAGGATTTTAGGAAATCTTGAAATTTTTATATTAAATTTTTATTTTGAATTTACATAATAAGTGATGGGATATGTAAATGATACATAATCACAATTAGTCCAGATATCATATATCATGGATTCCAGTTTATTATATTTTCTAAATTTGTTTTTTTTCTAATTTATAATATTTTATTATGTTATTCATACTTGCAGATCTAGGAATTTTGTGATAAGCAAATTATAGAGGTGTCAAGTTAGTCAGACAACTCTAACACGACACGAGGCATGACCTAAATTAGCCATACTAGGCTCGACATGACATGGTCCAGAACCATGCATGGACTTGGACATTGTCGGCTTGAGGCCATGGCTCATGGCTCTTGCCATGCTGGGCTGGAGTTAGTCATGCCTTATGTCGGGTCAGGTACGAGTTGCATGCATGGCCTAGTAGCATGGTCCAATCATGGGTGGGTCAGGGGTAACTTGTGATTGGGCATGAGTGGGTCATGGGTCATGCCTTGTCGGGTAATTGCTCGATGGGTAATTGCTCGATGGGTAATTGCTCGATGGGTAACCGCCCATGGGCACCCACCCAATGGGTAATCATCTGATGGGTAATTGCCTGATGGGTAATCACCCTATTGGTAACCGCCTAATGGGTAACTGCCCGATGGAGCTATGTTTTTTAAAAAAATTGACCATGTAAGCCAAACCCAGCTTACTTGGCCACCTATTTGGGTCATGGGGCTTTTAGGGCATGACTAAAGTCGGTTGTCCATTACATTTTCATGTAATGGGTGCCGACAATGACATGCCATGCCTGTTATCTTCGTAGCATTTTAAAAAACTATTTTTTTAAATGTAACTGTTGGATTGCTTCTAAGTACTACATGCTAGAGGTGTCAAACAAGCTGTGTCATGTCGGCACAACTTATTTTTGCTAGACACGACCATACTTTCATGTCGTGCCAGAGGTTATATGGTAGCATGATGCAGGAAAAATATGACCGGCCTAGCACGATACGGTGGCATAATTGATTGCAGGGTCATGCTGGAGCATGTCAGACATTTCCTGTAGAACTCATGCAATGGGTGGTCAACTTATGTGGCCAGTCAATTACAATCGGCCACGTAAGCAACATTCAGCTTATGTAGTTGGTTTTTTAAAAAATAATAGACCATCTTGTTGGGTGGTCACTCGATGAGATTTGACTCATGAACCCTAGCCATTCTTGGGTACTTGAGTTGTTGGGCTAGTGGACCTTGTCACTAGGCCAGGCACATGGGTCGTGCCTAGCCTGACATGAGGCATGGTTTGTGCCAGCCAAGCATGACACCAACTGTGTTATGGGGTAACATGACCTGGAATCAGGCACGGTTCAGGATTGTGCCTGGGCCGCCCGACTCGCCTTGGGTAGTGCCCGGGCCGCCTGGCCCCCCTTGGGCCATGCCTGGGTTGCTCGACCTGCCTGCTCCACCCTACATGGTTGACACCTCTACTATACTCCAGAAATTCAATGGCTATCATATTTTTTGCAATATAAATTTTAAAGAAATATTAATTTTTTTAATCTAAAAAAATTTTATAAATAGAAAATAGAAATCTTTTAAATTTTATTTTTTATTTTTCTAATTTTCTCCTCTCTCCTCTCATAATTAAAAAAAGTTAAAATAATGTAGTTGTTAAATTGTTTCTAACGACTACACATTAGAAAACCAATGGCTGTCATATTATTGGCTATATAAATTATAAAAAAAATTTTAAAAAAAATAAAAAAAAAAAAATAATTTTTGTAATCTAAAAAGTTTTATAAATAAAGAATAAAAATTACTTAAATTTTATTTTTGATTTTTCTAAATTTTTCCTCTCCTATGACTCTCTCTCATCTCTCCTATATTTTTGTTTTTGTAAATTATTATTATTATTATATTTAATTTACTCATACACGGTATAAGTTATGACTGGAACTTTTAGTAGAGGTTAGAGGTGGTGCAAATGAAAGGCGACTACAACAAACTGGTTGTGGTTATGGTTATTTATTAGTTTTATTAAAAAATTAGGAGAACTTCAGTAATATAGACTCACTCTAAAATAATAAAAAATAAAAATTTTAGGGATATCAAAGAAGAATCAGTAAAATATATATTTTATTAAAAGATATACATATACGAGTGCATGTGACACTGTACACCTTAAGAGGTATGTTAATCAATGCACCAAAAAATATGGTGCATTAGATTCTAGAAAACTTAACTGAGTGGTAAGATCTTTTAGGTTAGATTTAGTTCAACTTCATTGATTCCCTTCATGTACCGTAATAATTTTGGGAGAAAAAAATATAACCAAACTGATTACAATCACAAATCTTTCAATTAGATTTTTAAAAGATCATAGGGTAGTCAGTAGTATTATGTAGACTTACATTCAGGCTGCTTATCATATGATTCCTTAGGTCAATAAATAGAAATAACATAATAA
Source organism: Sapria himalayana (assembly GCA_029783825.1). Lineage (NCBI taxonomy): Eukaryota > Viridiplantae > Streptophyta > Magnoliopsida > Malpighiales > Rafflesiaceae > Sapria > Sapria himalayana. Next base: position 2,707,010 of record JAREIK010003431.1, on the reverse strand, counting down.
AATATTATAAGTTAGAAAAATATTTAATGATTAATGATTTCAGGAAATATAGTGGAGTGATGTCCGTGATGTTCGATATCTGGATTAGTCATGATAGTGCATCATTCATATACCTTACCACCTATTGTATAAATTTAAAATGAAAACTTAATAAAAAAAATTGAGGATTTACTGAGATCTTTCATCTTCATGATATCCCTGTCATATATGAGTGCATGATAAATATCTTTAGGAAATATGATATCCAGAATAAAATATGTAGTATTATTTTTGATAATATTTTTAATAACGGAATAGTTATTAGTATATTTGTTAGAATCATTAGAGATGATTTATAATGAGAAAATTTTTACGTTAGGTATATGTATCACATAATTAACCTAATAATATAGGCAAAAATAGATATTATTTTTTCTGCATTAGAAAAAATAAAAAATTCACTAAAATATCTTATGATGCCTAATCGACAATATAAGTTTAGCAATTTCTATTTGTTAGCGAGCCTAGAAAAGAAAAAATTTCAAATACATATGAGATATCATTAGAAGTATACATACATTATGTTAGAGTCATGTGTTAGCTACCAATAAATAATATTTTACTATGTCAATAATAAAAGAAAAATTTATTATTAATAATAATGACTAACATGCATGAATTTTTTTTATGAAAAATTTAAAGATTTTTTATGATATGATGAATATGTATTGGTCTTTATACATTCTTACTGCTTGTATTGTACTTGGGTGCATATGTTTAGCAAGTATTGAGGTCACGTTATATTTAGTACAATGGCTGTTGAGATGAAAACTAAATATTTAAAATACTAGTTATTCATTTTAACTCTGTATTACTTGATTGCCTGTATGGATCATTGAGTTATGGTGAGAGGACTAGAAAATATAAGTTTAGCAATTTCTGTTTGTTAGTGAGCCTAGAAAAGAAAAAATTTCAAATACATATGAGATATTATTAGAAGTATACATATATTATGTTAGAGTCATGTGTTAGCTACCAATAAATAATATTTTACTATGTCAATAATAAAAGAAAAATTTATTATTAATAATAATGACCGACATGCATGAATTTCTTTTATGAAAAATTTAAAGATTTTTTATGATATGATGAATATGTGTTGGTCTTTATACATTCTTACTGTTTGTATTGTATTTGGGTGCATATGTTTAGCAAGTATAGTGGTCACGTTATATTTAGTACAATGGCTGTTGAGATGAAAACTAAATATTTAAAATACTAGTTATTCATTCTAACTCTGTATTACTTGATTGCCTGTATGGATCATTGAGTTATTGTGAGAGGACTAGAAAATATATTGACACATATATACATGTACATGAATTCGGAATACCCACCTAAAAATTTTATTTTCGAACAATGAACTAATTTGTTTATATATTATGATACTAGGTATGGTTGTTATAGTCATACTTCGAGTATGAATATGTATACCATATTCAGAGTTAGTGATTTATCTATTCAGTTAGCCAGGGGCCAATGATGGGGTGATCCATCGAATATAAGCGAGTTGTTTAGGTATTTATGTCTCAATTAATATTTTATTCTATCACATGATGCTAATAAGAATTTAAATATTTTATTTTGGTGGAAATTATATAAATTCACTTATTCTGTACTATCTATGATAATACGTGATTTACTAACCCTTCTAGCATTTAGTGTAGCATAGAAGTCTATTTTTTTTATGATAATTAATATTTTTTCAGATAGGAGATCGAGATTGTGACTATATTTTATAGAAATACTTACAAAATGAAAGACTAGAAATATTCGATGTTGTACATGCAGAATAATATGCAAGAGATGATAAAGTATGATGATTCATGAGACATGAAAATCGAGGATATTGAAATTATCTTTAGTGATATCTTCAGACGCATATATGATGATGATGATGATCTGTATTTGTATCTTAACTATCATATCATAAAAATTGATTGATGACTAATATAATTTTCGATTATTTTTTTTTCATATTATATCATAATGTTATTATTTTTTTATTTTTGTTGGTTATTTCATTATGTACTTATGTTCTTATGAATTATGCTTCGTCGTATGTTATATATGTATATGTTTCATATTCAGCTATTGATTATAAAATGAAATTGATCTTTTTTTCATTAAATACTTTTAATTTTTATTCGAGGTGAATATCAATTTTTTTAATTATTTATTATATTTGTAATTCATTTGTATGTAATACTTTTTAATAATAATAAATTAAATGCTTAAAATTTCAAAATATTTCAATTTGATTTCTTCCCAAAAACTAAGAAGATCCGTCACAGCCCATCACAACCTAGCACTACCTGACACTACTCAGCATGGCTTGACATGATTTAGCATTGTTGTGGGCCAAATGGGTCATGCCGAGCCTGATGGTGTGGCAGCTATGTCTTGTTGGGCACGACATAGTATGCATCTCATGCCGTGCTAGGCATGACACTGTGGCACGACTTGGCTACACAGAAATGTCATGCTGGGTCGTGCCGGCTCATGCCTGACCATATCAGTTGTGCTGTTTGATATCTCTGGCAGACTGAAAGTGGATATGCAAAATCCTAAGTGTGCCTATCATGGTAGAAATGCCATGCTAGGCACACTTAGGATTGGTTGCGGCTTCGGAGTTAAAGGTGCATCCAAGGGCATGGATCCAGGCCCCAAGATCATGAATTCGTGCCTAGTCACACCAATCCATATCCATGCACATCGATGCATTCCCAAGCTCACAGAACGATGTCCAGGAACATTGATGTGTGCTTTGATCCACAAATCCACGACTCTCTCACATCGATCTGCGCTCTTGCACAAAGTTCTGTTGCCCAATGCACCGATTACTGTCTCATGCAAGAGTTAGGACCGGTGGTCCACCAAAATGTTGTCTGAATTGTGCCATTTTTTTGTTGTGCTGATGGATTTGCTCCAACCCATATAACAAACTTTGCATGGGCTTGAGCATGTGTCCCTTGTCCCGTAACACACTTATTCCCAGTGGCAGCCAAGTAGGTCCTGGGTTACTTCACGGTCCACAGGCACTCTAACATGATTTTCACATGACCCCCCTGAGCATGTGCTGCACTTGGCCAGATCACCCTTGAAATGTGGTCTCTGGCTTCTAGCACAATGGTGCTTGGTGGAAGTCGAGCCGGTCACAGGTATGTTCATGGACTATGGATGATTGAGCATGACCCACTCCTGTCCTGACCTCTTGGTCATCTGCCATGTGGACATGAGTCATGAGTCATGGGTGCTCCAGAATGATTCAAGCTGGGTCACTACTCACAATTCATGGGTTATGGGTGGCATGCAGGCACCCCATCTAGTCTGGCATAACCTGCAGCTTCATGCTGAGCCAGCTTGTGTCCCTACAAAAATTGGGCCAGCCTTTTGGTGGGTTGGGCTGGGGGAAATATCAAGTGCCCTGCTTAATGGACACCTATTAGTTCAGATGACACATATTCAATTGTTGATTTAAGGTTATGTAGATGATATTGATATTATATGAGATGATTAGCTGAATATTTTTTCAATTAAAATAATATTTTTCAACAAAGTTTCGGATAGAGGATCTTAGATAGATGTCTATGTTATTTTGGTGAGATCGATATTACTTATTTATGTAAAGAAATGATTTTATCGAAGTGAGTAAATATTTTACTTGATTTGAGTGTATATTTCTATTTAGATATAATTATTAATTTTATCATATATAAGGGGATCATATTGAAATTTAGTTATCTAGTAGTTAATGTTTCTTATTTTATCAGTATAGTTAATAATTTCTTAGATCCTTCTTGATAGATTCACATCATTATCTTTCTTAGCATAATCAAATAAGATTTCAGAAGAAAATTAATAGACTTAGATTTCTTTCAAAGAAAGTGGATATTTTAGTTTGATTAGTCACTTAAATTCTAGGTGGGCTCCAATAATTGTATAGAATAGATTTGTTATTAGTTAGCATATTTTGTTAAGAGGTTATTTTGTTTGTTTAAAATAAAATTATAGCAATTATTTCTAAATTGAGTGCATATATAAATTACAAGACTATAATATATGTTATTTATGAGTTGTTTTAGTTCATATATTTACTTGACGAGTTGAGTTTAGAGGAGTAAAATGGGCCATGCCGTGGTGGCATGGCTTGTTCTTGGGTGTTCCAGTCGGGCCACCATGCCATGCTGGGCATGACTTGACATGAAAGTCATGCCGTGCCCATCACGACATGACTGATAGTCTGCTTGATCTGACATGGTACGACCAGTATGATTCCGGGCAAACTCGTGCCTAACATGTCGGGTCATCTCAGGTCATGTTGTATCATGTTGGTTTTGTGGGCAGCACCACCACATGCACTATCTATCGGTCATCTCCATCACCACCACATGCATTGTTCATGAGCTGTTGGGGCTTTTGTCCCAATGGCATCATCCTCCATGTCAATGTGGTATGTTTCATTAAAAAACCTGTTGCTTGGACATGAGGGATAAATATAAATACAAAATTAAAAAAAATATGGTTTTTTTAAACGGATTCGAGGGTGGGCTGGTCACTAAGGTTTGGTTACCTAGTTTTTTGTGACCCATGATCTATTCATGGTTTTTGATCACAGTCACATTGCTGGTGGACTGTGCCAACGGGTTAGGCATGTGGGTCGTGCTTGGCGTAGTATGAGGCATGACATTCTCTAGCCTAGCATGATATGAGCGTGTCTCAGCTCGGTACGATCAAGGTCTAGGCACGGTTCTAGACTATGCCGTGTTGGGCCAGACACGACTAAGTTGGGTTGTGTCTCATGCTGTGCATAGGCATTTCTGCTCACTTGATACTTCTAGTTAAGTTTTTTAATTTCAAACAAGTTAAATGTTTTGTAATAATTAGGCAACACAACATACTACTAGAGGTTTTAAATAGGACGTGTTTGGCTATCATGCTCCTTCTTTTTGGCCATAACACAGCATCATGCTGAGTTAGGTTGGTTAAGCGTGCAGGTGCCATGACCCACATAATGTGTTATGCATCACTTTATTTGTTTAATACATTATTATTCAATGCGTTATGCATTTTTTTTAGTATATTATTGTGCAACACGAGGCTAGTAAGATAAGATTAGAGGGCCAGCAGCCAGCACATTGGTTTGACACAACTCATCCTGCTATAAGGTTGTGTTGTGGGTTGTGTTGTGAGCTGTCCTAGGCAGCTCGACGACCAATTGGAATCTTCTACATACTACTAGCATGATATTCACATGATGACTAGGCATATTTGAGGTAGACTTTTACTTCATCTGAGATAAAATTTCGGATGGTTCCATTACAATAGTTCACGTGCTTACTAGAGATTAATTTATAGATATCTTCATGAATATTCTGTTAGGGCTTCAAATCACATATTTTTCTTTTAAACTTGGTGTTAGAGACATACATGTTGGTTTGAGGGGGGAAGTGTTGGTAACTATTGTTGTGAGTATGCTTTTTTGTAGTGGAGTGATTTATGTATATTCTTTTTATATATATATATATATATATATATATATATAATATTATACTTAATTTTATTATTTTTTTATCATAATTGAAATCAATATTTTTTTTATTTAACAATGTATTTAGTTATTTTCTAGTTTCTTTCTAACAGAGTAACTTTGTTAAGTAAAATAGTCCGGTAAAAAAACTTAAAAATAAACATGTGTGACCTATAGGAAGAAATTGCAGCTGGATAATAATGAATCCAAGTTATTTTTGAGTATTTTAACTCAGAGAATGTTTTGTAATCCACAATAGTTATCTCTTTGGTAGCTAGAGATTCAGATGATTGATTCATAATATCATATCCACAATATCTCCATTATAAAACATATTCTTTATATAATTAATTGATAGATTAACAACTTGTGAGATATAGCTATGGACAAGAGAATTATGACATTGGTCATCTTGACCACTAATACAAATATAAACTAATAATCAACTTGATGTCATGTTAAGAGAAATAAAATACACGCGTAGTGTGGTGGGAGACATAAAGAAAACTCCAAAACTTGAGATTTTTTGTAGTCCAATCTGATTCCATGCTATTTTTTGTGTGCTCGAATTCAACTTGGATAGTTTTTTTCTAAACTGGAATTCAATTTGAAAATTTCAACTTGGCTCAAATTCAACCCTACATTTTGAAACATAATTGGAAAAACTATTGCACTTTTGTACTTCAAGCACTACAAAAAGTTCATACCATGAAGGTTGCAAAATACAAGCTCAAAGATATTAGAAAAATGAAAAAATTACAGATTTCCTTTCAAAGGGTAAAGTTATTTTCAAATGTCACATTTGAATCATCTGTTCCATTGATATTATAATATTGTCATGATTTTTCATCATATATTGTGTGATGCAACCATGAAAATAGAAAAATTTCTTCTCCATCTCACTCAGTGAAATATTGTGTTTGTTAAATATTCTTTTTTTAATATTGAATGTTGACTTCGAAAATTATTCAAATAATTGAAAATTTTGAAGATAAGTATTTTAGTTCAGCATATTAAAGTCCAAACCCGAACCAAAAGCTCGACCAACTATCAACTCCCAAATTCTTTTTTAATGATTTTTTTTATTTTAGATTTGTATTGATTATTATTACTATTTTCAAATTTAATCAAGAATAATTCAAAAATTTTTTTTTGAACCTTAGCATATTGATTTTTACAATCAATATTTTCTAATTTTATTTTTACATCTAATATAAATCCCAAATAATATAGTTGTGAGATTTTATTGTAATATTTCAATTTTTTTGTCATGCATTGAATCATGTATGTGACATTTTCATCATCTTCATCACTTTGAGTTAAAATACTATCTATTTTAGTATATGTGATTTAGTGCTAAAGAACTAATAAAATAATAAATACTAGATAAAACAATTATGAAATCATCAAAATTTCTAACTTCAAATATTTTTTATGGTTTTTCTAATCACTCTAACATATTTTTCAAATATTATTTATAATCATAAAAAATAAAATTATTGTTTTATATGATAATATTTTTTTGTATAATCAAGTGTATAGAAATCTATCTTATTTTTATGTTTAATTCTTTTGTTTCAAAATTTCACTATGCAATATCTACAAAATTTGATTTGTCATTAGATTAATTATGTTACATTATCTAATATATATGTTAAATTGTGTTTATATTAAATCTACAAAATAATAAATACTACAAAATTTCATTATGCAATATTTTTTATGTTTACATTATCTAATATCTACAAAATTTCACATGTCACTATGCAATATCTATCTTATTTATCTAATATATAAAATTATTGTCTTATATGATAATATCTTATTTTTTTAGAGATTTATTAAAATTTTAATTTTAGATATAACAATTAGATTAATTATGTTACATTATCTAAGTTAATAGAAATTATCCTTTTTTTTTGCATCGTGGTTATTTTCTAATGAGTAAATTTCAATTATCCTTCCTAGCATTATTTTTTTTGAGCCTAGATATATGTAATTATGCTTAGATAACTTTTATGTTTGAAAATACTTTAAATGTTGAAAGTCATAAAAATTAAAAGTTTCGAGTAACTCTTTTCACTTATCTTTGTTTGCAGGATCGGAAGATTCTAAGAATGACTTTCTTTGGGTTTGAATGAGATTAATTATATGTCTTATCTTTAATGATAATATATCGTACTAAGTGTTTGAGCATATTGGACTATTTTCTTATACATTATCAACTTAGTCATTTTTTATTGGCCATTGAAAATATTTTACTCTATTTATAAGAGTATTTTTATTATAGAGTGTATGACGTATCATTTAGGAAAATATATTAGAACTTTATATCATATGTCAGGTTTGTGTGAGTAAGAATTTATTTCATGTCATATACTCAGACATACGAGGACATAATATAGATGAAATCCTAGATGAGTTTAATTATTATTTTTATTAATGATTATCCATGATATACATGATTAATTCTTTTTCTATCTCGATCATTTTATTTCTAATTTTTAGGTATTTCTTATAATAATAAATGCTAAAAGATTAATTTTATAAAAATATTAAATAATAAAAAGTGATAATACATTAATTATATGTTAGGCAAATTTACAAATTAGTGTATGCATAATTAGATCATATACTATATTTCATATGTCGTCACATCTCACAAAATAATATTATATAAAAGAAGAATAAATATTTTGTTGAGGTACCTTGTAGACTTCTTTTTGATATGAGTATTTCAAAGTATTGTTAGATATATATTTTGTCATTTATTATTTTCTTTATTTATGGTCTCTTTCTAGGATAAGATAATATTCAGAGCTTTGAGATATATCATTTTTAGTTACTCAAATATATGGATATGATATAAATATTTTTTATCATAGTTTGATAAAATTTTATGTATATTGAGGTTATTTTTTTTGAGTATGACTTATTTTAACGAGTATGAGAAAAGTAAGGGTATAGAAGGTATATTTTTACCCATAATATTTCCAAATTTCTTTATGCTCCTACTTGGACAATCCATTACAAGAGAGTTATTCATCCACTATTTAGAACTTGTTGGTTCATATTATTATGATTTTTTATGGAATTATTATATATATTAATAAGTACAAATCAAATGGACTCTAGAGAGAATTAGGCTTTATATGAGAGAAAATTTTCTTCAAGTTAAAACAACATAATAGTTTACAAGTTTATTTCTGTTCATGTTCATGATGAGATAGAGATTAGGAGACTTGGTTACCTAGAATTTAAAGTTTAAATTAGGAGAATAAGATACACACACACACACACACACACACACACACACACACATACATACACACAAAACTTGCTCATATTAGAGATAATTCTATCAAGAAGTCAAATATAAAAGTTGTAATTGACACTTGATCTTACAAGTTTTGTCATAGTTATGTGTTCTTACTTCTTTACTTATTTTACTTCTATTGATGATACCTAAATATTTATGTATCTTTTTGAAACATAATCTTCTCTTAGATGATGTTAAGTCACGTTGGAAGATATAAATGATCTCAATTCCATTGAAACTTGAAGAATTATTACATTGACCTTTCAAAATACATGTTGTTAGTTGCAAATATAAATTCAATGTATATACAAGTCCACATGAAAAGGTAATTTGTTATAATGAGAGACTTTTATTGAGAAGGTTCACATATTTGATGTAGATTGTGAATTATTGTGATATGTTATCTTAAGTGATTAATATTATCTCTATACAAATTTTTATTTTACTAATAATATCTTAATGATGATCTTGAGGAAGAAGTGTATATAATGTAACTACCTCAATTTTGAGTAGCACAAGCAAACATAATTTGCAGATTAAGTAAGATATTATATAACTTGAAATAGTCGTCATAAGTTTGATTTATGAAAATTTTAATGATAGTTATCTAAGTTGGTTTTACATAATTGTGTTATATTTTTTTTATTTTTTTGGAAAAGTTATGATTGTAAGATAATTTTACTAATTGCATACGTAGATAATTCTTTGATTATGCGAGATTACAATGTGAAATATTGCTAGGATACTATTCATATAAAAGTTTAATTTTATATGAAAGTTGATCACAAAGGAAATTTTATTCTCAGATACTATTATTATAATTCTAGATGAAAGATCGCAGGAGACTGAAATATTTTTTTGGGATAGAGGTGGTCTACTTCGAGAGAGATTGTTATCACATAGGAAATTTGCAAATAATATTCTTATAAAAGTTGATCTTTTGGGATGTATTTTAGTAGTTACATTGATTGATTCAGATACTATTTTTTTCTCATATACTATTCATGCGGCTGACTCTAACTACTTGTAAGTGAATCATATGCAAATTTAATTATATAATAGTTATTCGATCAGATATAACTTATACAATCAATTTAGTTACTTTTGTCATAAATTATCGTTGACATGTTCACCTTAACGTAACTTTTTCTCTTACTGTGATATGTGAATTGTCATTATGATTTAAGATTTCTTTTAGCGATCATGAGCATTTATAGTTACTCATGTTCTCAAATTTAAGTTGGACATTAGTATGTGCTGAGAGGGGATCTACTTTAATATTTTTTACTCTTATTTATGATAATCTAGTTTCGAAAAAAATAAGATAAATAATTATTTTGAGATATAATATATGTATATAGTTCATGGTGATAATAATAGTTATCTACAAGATACTCTGGTTTACATACCTTTGTGATGATATCATATATGTATTTTGCCCCCTCGCTATTTTTTATGATAAAAGTTAGACACCAAGCTATATAACTTGTAATTTAGTATTGTAGGAGTAGACGAAATACAAAGAAAAGATTGATGATATGATCATTGTTATAACTTATATTGGGACAACATATCTGTCAAAAGACATCTTCACCAAGATATTGATAAGATTTTAGTTTAATTTTTTTTTCTTAAAGCTTGTTATTCTTGATATTTACGTACCAGCTCGAGGGAAGGCATTGTGGTTTATAATGGTCTTTACTTTGTGTTATATTTTGCATGAGAACATCAACTTGTGAGCTGCCTCACTCCACCAAGGGTACTATATATTGGCACTTCATTTAGATTTTTATTATTGAGTTTTATTGGATATTATCTGAATTTTAGTAATTATTTGATATAATTTTACATCAAATTTTTAAAAAATGACTATATGTTAAAGTATATATTTGATTAATTGTTGATAGTTTAATAGTTTATCTTGTCGTCTATTGTCATATAAAAATAAGTTTGTTATTTTTTGGGATATAAATTATGATTCTACAGTATATCTTATATTTTCTTAATAAAAAACATGATGAAGGAAATATGCTCTCTCCCACTCTCTCACTTTCTACTCTACGTCATGTCTTCTTACATGATGAAAGTGGGAATATGTTGGGGTGAGCATCCGACATTTCTATGGATCAAATCTGTATCTCTAGGATCAGACGTCTTGCCCTTCAGTCATTCGGACTACATATAATTGGTGAGTTAATTATTTGGTCAATCAAATGGGAAAAAAAATTAGGTTATTTTATCTACAAAATTTTTACTGGCTCTCCAACAAGGTTAGTGTTAGTTGATTGCTAGGGATACTTTTTCATTCTCCAGATCATATTAATTGAGAGATGGAATTAATGATAATGCGAAGCTGTGTATTTGTGTTTTTGAAGTATATTGGGAATGCTGACGAAGTTGGCATTGGCAGCTTTCAGGCTGGAACTCTTGCACAACTCAATAAGACATTGAAAGGCCTTTGTTATAAAGGGTTATTGAGCGAAGCTGTGGGACTTTTATGGCGCACAGGGCTGCAAGTCGACCAATGTACATATGCCCTCTTGTTGCAAGAGTGCATATTTTGGAAGAATTACCAGCACGGAAGAACAATCCATGCCCAGATGGTCATGGTTGGCCATGTTCCCAATGAATACTTGAAGATCAAACTACTAATATTATATTCAAAATATGGTGATTTTAGAACTGTTCATGTTTTATTCAATACGTTGATTCATAGAACATTGGTTTCATGGAATGCATTGGTATCTGGGTACGTCCAAAAGGGTCATGGAGAAATTGGGTTGAGCCTTTATTACAAAATGAGAGAAACTGGTTTGAGACCAAATCAATATACCTTTGCATCTTTGTTTAAAGCATGTGGCACCTTAGCAACGCTGGATCATGGAAAAAGTGCTCACGGTGTGGTGATAAAGTGCCATCTTGACGATAATGTGGTAGTCAACAGTTCCCTCATGGATATGTACTTCAAATGCAGTAGTATTTGCAGTGGGCGCAAGGTCTTTGATGTATCGATACACAGGAATGTCATTACTTGGACATCATTAATATCTGGATATGGCCAGAATGGAAGAGTCGCAGAAGTTTTGGAATCATTCCACAGAATGACAGATGAAGGTTTCTGGCCAAATTCCGTAACTTTTCTGGTCGTCCTTTCTGCTTGTGCTCATCGAGGCTTGGTTGATGAAGGATGGAGCTACTTCTTGTCAATGAATAGAAATTATGGAATTCAGCCTCGGGGGCCACATTATGCTGCCATTGTTGATCTGTTGGGTCGTGCAGGAAGGCTGAAAGAGGCTTATGAGTTTGTCAAGAACTCTCCTTGTGGGGATCACTCAAATTTGTGGAGTTCCATGCTTAATGCTTGTAGAATTCATGGAGATTTGGAAATTTTTAAATCTGCGACCAAGAAATATATTCAAGTGGAAATGGGAGATGCTGAGAAGTGTGTGCTACTATCTAACGCATATGCGACTTTTGGGTTTTGGCAGAGTGTCTATGAAATCAGAGGGATGATGAAAAGCTGTGGAGCAAGCAAGGAGCCTTCTTATAGCAAGGTGGAAGTTCAAGGGGAGATTAACTTGTTCTCAATGGGCGATAGGTATCATAGAAAATATGATGAGATATGCGACACCATTTTTAGATTGACATGTATTTTAAAGGATACGAGCTATTACCTTGATATAAATGATGCGATTTCTCTGATATAAATGACTATTATTTGGAAAAAATATATATCTTTGCTGTCTTCTGAAAAGCAAGCTCCCTCAAAATCAATCTTACAAAAAAAGAAAAACTAGTCTTTAATTCTGTTGTTTACTCTTGCAAAGAATATATGAAAAATAAAAATGCATACTTTTTCCTACTGAATTATACATGTATTTTTACTTTTTTTTTTTTTCGAGAATGATACGACGTTAAGAACACATGGAAGTTGAGAGAATTAAAGGAATAATTTAGGACAAATGTTTTAGTTTCTTAGTGTTTTGTCACTCTTATGATGGGAGCACCCAAGATCTAGCAACCCCAATCTTATTTTTTTATAATTTATAGGTTAAGGTTTGTTATGTGATATGCATGTAAGATAAATATTTCTTATGAAGCTTATTTAATCATGGTATCAGCGATAGGATTTGTATAACCTAGACCTAGAGAGAGATTGTGTACCAAAGTGTTTGATATGTGCATAGGTGGCAGCTGTACGTGACATGGGTAAAAATTGACTGTGGTGTCGATGTGGTGTGTGAAGGTGTGCACAGTGTGGTCTATACGACATGTGGTGTATTGTATGCATAAGCAATGACGTGATACACTTTTTCGCATACTTTGTGGGCTCATGTAGTGTAATAGTGTGTGTAATGTGTAGGGTGGTGTTAAGTGTGGTGTGAAATATGGTGTGAAGTGTGGCGTGAAACATGGTGTGAAGTATGGTGTGTAGTGTTGTGTAGTGCAGTGCAGTGTAGTGTGCAGTGTAGTGCTGTAGTGTGGTGTAGTGCATGTATGTTTTACTTAATATGACTGATAGAGAAAGTAAAAGTCATATTTATTGTTATGTCGAAGCTCGAACAAAGGAATTATACATAGTGGATTGCTAGAAGTTTAATATGACTTTTCACTTAAAAGAAGCTTGACCATTTGAAAAATGAGTTTGGAAGTGATGAGAAGAAAGTGACTTTGTTATTGATTAATTCCTGATTATTAATCATCTATTGGCTATCTATTAAGACAGGGTTGTCTTCGGTTTTCACCGCTTACATGACTTGCAAAATATTATGTGAGCTTACAACATCTCTATATTCATGCCAGACTATGTAGACAATACATATATGATGTGATTTCTCAACTAATGAGATTCAAATTATTAATTGTTTTAATCATTTCATATAATTAACTATGCAATTCTTGGATGTATTCCTAGTGGTGGTGGATGTAACTTCTAGATTGAGATAGAGAAAAGCATCTTCTTAACATGATATTATTGTATTCTCTGCCCAATAGTTTTGCAAGGTTTTCTAGTCAAATTCTGATTGATCATATTTTTCCTTTTAGATTAAAGATTTATAATTGGACAATTCAATATCTATTTAGATAAGGACTCAGTTGAGAGATATATCATATAATATACCTGGGAGACAAGGAGACTACTAGTTGAGGAAGAGGTAGAGGATCAATATCCTCGATACAATTAGAATGCACATATTATAGGACAAATAGTTATACTAATGAGAATTATTAGAGTTATTTTTAAAGAGGAGACTAATAACATTACAAAGTGTCAAGGGAGATAGACCAATTTCTAAATCCATTGGGGGCTTCTCATAGAGATCGATCATTGTGACCCATACTAGAAAGTAATATATAGATTTCATATCTAGCATGGTAGGAACGGATACCTTATGTTCTTTATGTATCACAGTTCTCATAACTCATATTTTCCCTCCATATTTTAGTGTAATCGACTATGAGGCAAATAAATATATTATATTTAATTACTCATTATTCACTATTTGTATACTTATTCTTCTTTGAAAGTTATAATTAATGAGAAAATATCTAAAGTATTTGGTTATAATAATATTTTATCATTAATCAAGCACTATCCCGACAACCTAGGGTCAGCTGTATGAATTATGATTTTCTAATCTATTCTGTTAAAAATAATGTTCATTCGTAACTCTTTAATTATTAAATCTTTATTTATCACTTTTACCCAATTTCTTCCATGCCTATATTTAGTTATTTTTGTTTATTCCACCCAAACAGTTTCATACTTTCTAACCGGGGTACTAGGAGGTCTATATTGGATGTGATCAAATCATCTTTATTGCTTCTTCATTATCTTATTATTTATATGAGTTCTAATTTTTTTTATAATAATTTTATTTTTAATTCTATCATTTATAATCTTACCATATATGCATCTTATTATCCTTTGTATATGTGACTTCATGGTCGCTCAAAATAATCTTATTATCTTATCATTTATACGAGTTCTAATAATCTTTCTTGAGATAATAATCCACCAATCAATTTTTTTCTTGAGGTAAGGTATTTGATAATAGGTTTTCTAGGCACATACTTGATCCAATGTCTCCCTAATTTGAACAAGTTCTGACCCTGCTTTAGCATGGGATTTGAATCCCTAGTTGATTTCAGGTTAGTTATGGTTTTCAATCACTTGAACAATTTTGCTATGTTTCGTAGCATGTGTGTTATTTCCTAATTTCTCAAAATAGTTGTTAACAAGTAAAAGGTCAATCCAAGGAATGTGGGTATATTAGGGACTTGCTATAGCCCTTGACAAAGCTAATAGATGAGTGCTTGTTACTTGTCCTAATCCTTTGATGCTTAGCAGCAACAAAAATAAAAGTAATATGCTCTTGGTCTTGAAGATCATGATCCATTGCTGTTATCGCTCTCTATGCTTTTGCATCCCATACTCCAGACCCTCTAACTCATAGATGCTAGCCGGGGGGACTACTCGTTTTGTGGGGCTTCGGACTTTTGGCATGCCCAAATCTATTTGTTTGGGGATTAAAGGTTTGATAAGGTGATCACACTTAATCACAACAAAAAAGAGGATATTCATCAATCACACCAAGTTGATGGTTATTTAAGGAAAATGGATGATCAAAATCATATGTTCTTTATTCTTTTTGATGAAGATTATTATTTCTTTTATTCTTTTCTTATTCATCATTTAAGTCTCTATCTATATGACTTAGGAATAGAGTAAACGAGATTTTGATTTATTAGGGTCAAAACGGGAGAGTAAAAAAATGATCTTTTTGTTTTTAATTCAAGCTTTGCCATTGGCAGCCCTCCAACCCCCTTGTAGTTAGTGGCTATGTTCTATCACGATCCTTTTAGTCATTCACTTCTTTAGATGATCATAAATATTTCTCCTTTTGTAGCTAAAGTTCCTCTTGAAATAAAAGAAATCCAGCACTATGCATATCAATATGTGCATTGCTATAGCTAATGCATGAAACACTTCGCTTGGGGAGTACGTTCGCAAGAAGGAAACTCAAATGAATTAAATGGGGGTTGCATGAGTGGTGGAGCCAAGTTCTTTCTTGTCTATTTACGTAGCTAAGCAGACAATGGGTTGAAAGAGGCATATCCCCACTTTTCAAAAGAGATCACTCCTGGCTAATAATGATTTACTGAAGCCTTGATCTTTTTCAAGAATTGTCTTCCAAAAATACTTTTTGCTGCTGCCAAACATGCATGTTGAAGTCTTGGAAACATGTTGAAGTCTCAAAAACATGTTGAAGTCTTGGAAACACGTCGAAGTCATTTATCGACAATTCATATCATCTTGAGGAATCCTAGACAAATCATAGTTCTAGGCTGAAATACCCTTGCCTAAGCCACAAGATACCTTCTCCTAATCATTGGCATGACACATATTCTTTCTTTTCTCGAAAGATACAACCTTTGATCTCCATTTGGATTATCTTTGAAAGACACTGTTGAATTACATAGAGAACTCTTTTCACACCATTGATTGACATCGACTCATCTCCATATTTCAGGAAGAGATCGATATTTCTAAGTTCTTTTCTCTGTTCATAAAGTCTTTTTGCTAGATGACTTGTAGGAGGTGAGAAAGCCCCCTTATTAGCAGTTTTATATCTTTCATGCCAACAACATCATGTGTTCCTCAATTTTTGCTTAAATGCATTCCTCCTACCCTAGTAACCAAAGGAAATCAACATGATTCAACTCTATGGAAATCTATATGATCCAAGCCGATGAGTTGTATGCTAAACAACTCAATTTTGGTAATATTTCTTTTCTCCTATTGATATTGTTTTGTAACATCTAAAGATTTCAAGACTTTTTTTGGGAATGAGTTGATAATTTATATGCTTTTTCTTCTATGATTATGTGTCATTCTAGATGTTTGAATGTCTTAATCTTTTGTTTGTTCATTCTCGACTTAGTTATCTGTACATTAAATTATTAGAACTTTGGATCTCGATATTAGAAATATCTCTACATTACATTATGAGAGTTAATAGATAGGAAGGCTTATAGAGTTTTTTATTATGCTCGTTATATTTGTATGAGTAACTACGCATTCAAATTGATTCCCTTAGATGTTTAGGAACTAAGTAACGTTGAGACTTAAAAATGACTTGAGATACTTCATGATATTCATTGATGATTCTTAATTTACTTGACTTTTTCTTTTTTCAAAACAAATCTTAGATTTTTTATTTTTTATTATTTCATAAAAAAATTTAAAAATAATTTAATAAACCTATACAAATCATTCAGAGTGATAATATGTTAGAGTATATATCTGATAATTTCTACACTTATCATACTAATCATGATATCATATACTAGATTTATTATGCAAGCATAACTATACAAAATAAGATTAAAAGAAAAGAAAAATATATATTTATTTGAGACGATTATAATATTTCTCTATGATAGAAGTTTTTAAAGATATTTAAAGGATATCTAGATTTAATCACTAACTACTATGTGATCAGGTAATTGTCTTCCTCTATTTTTTTTTATTATGTGCAATTTCAAATCTTGCATAATGATGAGAGATTATTTAGTTTTTCTCTCAAAATTTTAATAAGACTTATTTGGCTTATGATTTATCCCCAATATGTGATAAGATGACACTCATGATAATAAAATATATATTTTTTTAGATACTCGAGAACCTAAAATGAGTATATGTGTAATTCGTCTATAATTGATAAAGTAATAATTAATGTTGATGTTATATTTTTTAAGCAGGATTAATTCTTTAATGAATCTAGAGTGGATAAGGATTTCGAAGAGACATTTGAATCTCTTACTCTTCATTTCTTCTCTAGAGTCTCATTTGAGCCTCTAACCATGAGGGAATATTATCTCTAAGTTTTTCTTTTGAACATGTTGGTTCACATTAGGATGAATCTCTTATTGAGTCATCAAACATGGCAAAAATTATTGAAAATGTTGATTCCAGAGATAATGAGGTTTTTTTATAAAATGATTTTCTTCATGTCCATATGGATTAATATCTCTTGAAACCATTCCTATCCCAACTCCGAATGAATTGGGGGTTTGAAGACTTGATCACCTAAGATAGTTTATTTTAAGAGAAGTTAATATGTATAGCCTATTCAAAATGAATGAAAATCTCTTGAAAAGTCAAAAGATCTTGTTGATAACTCTTTTAATCTTGATTTATTGATTGCTCTTCAAAAGAAATGAATGACTTGTACTCAACATTCACAAGTTTATCATATTCATATTTTTCTCATTATTTTACATCTTATATTATGTCATACATCTATTAATGGTCATATGATACTTAAGCTTCTAAGGGTATGTCATAGGGTGGGGCGATGCATTCCTCGCTTCGTTGCCCTGTCTGTCTGGCTCCATGACTCCTGGAGCTAGAAGGGACACAGGGCTCAAGGCTCGGGGTTCCTATTTTCCAAGCTTGCCTCGACACTATGCTTGGATCCTAAACTAGGTGGGCATGGGGCAAGGTTTGTAATCCTCAACCCTGCCCTGACCCTGCCCCGACCCTGTGACATGGCAAAATGTTTTGCTACATCTCCACCCCCATCAACTCAATTTTGTGGGGAATCCCACCCCATTCATGGTAGGTCCAAGTGGGGTGGGGCAGGGATGAGGAAAATTGTCATCCATAATACAACATATGAACTTGTCATCATATTCACAAAAGTCTTAAGAAAGCCATATTTTATTTCTCTTTCTTCTAAACTTGATATTCTATATATTTATTCATTAGTTTTTTTTTGTAATTTATTATTTATTATTTTTATTTATATATTTTGGATGAGAGCATGCAACCTACAAGATGCCCCAGGGTGTATTAGAGCACGCACTCTAATACATTTAATTAGAGTGATTTTCAAAAATATTATTGTTTTTTTTATTTGTTTTAGAGCATGGTATTAGAGTCAAAATTGCAGGAGAAAAAAAATTATAGGGCTTATAAGGGTACAAAGTCCTAGAGAGAGTGTGTGTGTGTGTATGTGTGTTGGTGCACTCTATCAACACAATGCATGTAGATGGGCATGCTATAGTGTATGCTCATGCAGTGAAAAAAATAGGCACAAAGTTATTGTGCATTGCTTAATATTTTTGTCAAATACCCACCCTGTGTGATGGGCATCAACACCTAATGTGTCGATGTCATAAGGTAATAGTGGTGCCAGAATTGCCATTATGATTCTAGTTGTAGTTGTGATGGGGACCTTTGAAATTCTAATATTGGGGTGATAGAATTTGATGTTTATCCCAAATTAGGCTTTCTGATTAGAAAACTCTAATTTTGAATTGACATCAAATTTTGATTTCTCTAAGTTTAGCATTCCAAATTGGAAAAACTTAGAGTTTTTTCTTCAAATTAGGGTATCAAATTGAAAATATTAATTTTGATTTAAGTGATAAATTTGTAATTTTGATTGTTTTTGTATTATTTCTGTAGTATGGAGGAGATAAAAACTTCAGTTATTAAGTTTAAAAATCAGAATTATTTACAATGTCATACTTATTACAATATAGACAAAAATATGAGAGTCTCAATCTAGTCTATACACTATATGAGGTTGAGTTACATTAGCAATAATTATTAAGAGTTATTTCCTAGAAGAGGCTAAGAGAACTACAAATAATTGAGACAAGTCATCTACAGGATTTATCCAGGAGTTCTTACAGAGTCTTCCCAGCATAACATATGTTGAAGTGAGACATATGAGATCATTCCTTAGCATGGTAGTACCAAGCTTTTTTTAATATCTAGGTACTATAACCTTTATCTCTCCTTTCTCCACTTTATGTTCTAAGGTTGTTGACTCATAGACCAATACTAATAATATATGTTATTATTTGTTTTTACTACTTTTTTTTTTTGTTTTTATTTATTGAATATTATATTAGTTAATGATAATACTTTACAAGCTATTGGGTATGATAATATTCAATTTGACTAGTCCATATATATATGTTTAGTTTGTATATTTCTTAGTGTGATTTCATTATGTGATTTGTTTTTAGTTTTTTTTTTCTATATGGAATCTAAGCTAAAATCTTAGGGTATGTGTGCTATAGTGCATGCCACCATAGAATGCTATGGAAAACCTATTGTGTGCCATGGGCATTAATGCCCACTATGTTGATGTCGTGAAGAGGTGGAGGTGCCTCAACCATATGGTAGTGGGCATGGTTTCATGGTGTTTTTCACGTGGCAATATGTGTGAAAGTAGGCATCGTTTTTGTTGCATGATAGTAGGCATGGTTTTTGTTGCATGATTGTAGGCATGGTTTTTGTTGCATGATAGTAGACACGACAATAAGGCTTTGGATTGGTAGAACCTACGAGGTTTTGGATTGGTAGAACATGGGGGGTTTTGGATTAATATGACTTGGGGTTTTTGGATTGGCAGGACCTAGGGGGTTTTGGATTGGCAGGACCTGGGGGGTTTTCCTTGAATTGGGGTTTCATATTGAAAACCCTAATTTTAAGGGGTATAATTATAAATATGTAACAATTAGTGATTGTGGTATGATACCCAAATATAAACACGTGAGATTCTTCCTATAGTGCACATAAAATAGGAAGAATGAACATATTAGAGATAGATATTAATAATTATTTTTAGATATGAGATCAAGAGTACTATATAGTATTGAGAGAGATGAACTAGCTACCAAAGCTATCAAGAGGTCTTTGTAGAGACTTCATGTCATAACTCTTGTTGAAGGGGGGTATTCAAAATTCTTCTCCTATAAGTCAACATCATGTATTTCTCGACCTCCAAGTATGAAGTACCACAACTTTTTTATTTCATTCCTTTGCTTACCACTTTTGGATTATTATCATTGAAGTCAATACTTACACTTGCCTCATTTGTTTTTTTTCATATGTTTTGCTTATTCTTAATTATCCTACAAGTCTTCTTATTATGAGTCTTCTTATTTTTTTTTTCATATCTTTCATGGTAACTCAAATTTGATTTTTTTATTTATCTGATATTTGTTTGTAAGATTAGAAAACTTTGAGGAAGATTTTGAGAAAGACTTCCTTTGAGACTTAATAAAGTTGACTTTATATATTTGATTACATTTATTTTGACCACTCACTGTATACATAAGATTATTTTCATATTATATTATATTTTTTTAATTTTCAAATATTTTATAAAATAATAAAAAAAATAATTGAGAAAAATATTAAAAAAAAATAACTGACAAATAATATATTAGAAAATATGTCAGACAAATTCAATATTTACTATATAAATTATAAAATTATATATTAAACTTTTTATGCTGCTAAATCTCAACCCAAGGAAGCACGAACACGGCTCCCTACAGCCGTGTCCACATGTCCGACACCTGGACATGTGGGCACCGTACTGACACGGCACGGATACGTGTCTGATATGCCACGTGGCATATCATTGATCAATCCGTATCTGATACGTCATGTGGTGTATCAGACGGTTGTTTCGGCTGCCCTATCCATGTCGAGAGTGCCCGACGTCAGACTACGTACAGTGGCCAACGTCGCCGCATAGGCGACGTTGGCCACTAGTAGGGGGCAGGCACGATTTGAGGGGGGAGGCATGGGGCGGGCGCTATGTGTGAGGATGCAGGGCTGACATAAAATAAAATAAAATATTTTTATAAAATAAAATAAAATATTTTTATTTTATAAAATAAAAAAAATATATTTTTATATAATATAATTATAAAATATTATTTTATAAAATAAAATAATTATAAATATTATCTTATAAAATAAAATATAATATTTTTATTTTATAAAATAATATATATATTGTATACAATAAAATATTTTAATTTAATTTATTTTATTTTATTTTATAAAATACCTAATATTTATAAAGAAAATAATTGTTATTTTTAATTTTATTTTTTTTATTATGCCGTATTATAGCCGTATCCGTATCCTAGTTTTTTAGAATTTACCATGTTCCCGTATCCATCCGTGTCGTATCCTCGTGTTTGTGTCCGTTAGAGGTGTCAAACGTGCCGGGCCGGCCCGGCACGTTCTTAAACCGTGCCCGGGTTAAGATATTCGCGTGCCGTGGCATGAGTCGTGAGTCACGACTCACGCCTTGTGACCCATCCGGCCGTCCCCTGGCCCCCCCCCCGGTGAAAAGACCGCGGGTCGGGTCCAAACAGACTAGACCCACGGTCTTTTCTACTGAAACCCGAGTCCCGACGCCATAACTGATCCGAGCAAAATCCAACAGCAAAAAAAAAAAAAAAAAATTCAAACTCCACCGATTTTCAGCCCTTGGATTCGCCTCCAACGGCTAGGGGGCAGAATCCAACGGTCCTCGTGATTCTGCCCCTTAAAAATCGTAAAAAAATTAATAAAAAAATATATTTTTTTATTAAAAAAACATTCTTTAGCCTATAAATTCTACCCCCCTCCTTATAACATTTATGTTTTTCAAAAACATAAAACCTCTCAATAATTTCTCTCTCTTACATAAACCGTGCATCTCTCTCTCGGGCCTCGTGATTTTGATTTCGGCTTGGATTTTCGTGAAACTCAACTTGAGTTTTGAACATCAGAGCTTCCTGCGGTGCACCTTGCACGTGACTTACCTCATTGCTTTTACCGGGTAATATATTTTACGTTTTTTTGTACTTTCTCTCTCTAAAGCTTCTCTCTCTAGAAAAACTTAGGAAAAATAAAAAATGACAAATACACCTGACACGTATTTAAATTTGGAAAATGAAAATGTTAGTGTTACACAGACGTCTGTGGCTCCTGAAACTTTGGTTTCTCCTGTCGTCTCAGCCCAAAGTTCTAAAAAACAAAAAACTAGGAGGACTTCTGTAGTTTGGACACATTTTAAAATCATAACACAAGTAGATGTTAGGGGTGAGGAACTTGAAATGACACAGTGCAAATATTGTATGAGACTTTTAACATGCAAGAGTACATGTGAGACTGGGCACCTCAAGAGGCATGCTGAAATATGCTCCAAAAAACATGGACCCTTAGATCCTAGGCAAACCCAACTCGGCACTACATTTTTTGAGACTGGATCGAGTTCAGTCTCAAAGTTTACTCTCTTCGTATACTCCAGCGAGTTGGGTTGGGACGGCATGGCCAGACTCATCACATTGATGGGTCTTCCGATCAGATTTTCGGAAGATCCGAGGGTAGTGCGCATCATGCAGACTTATTTTCAGCCATCATATCGTAGGATTCCTAGGTCCACATCTAAGAATGACATACTAAAGATATATAAGTTAGAAAAACAAAAAATAATAAAGGAATTTTTGGCATATAGTGGAGTGGTGTCCGTGACGTCCGATATATGGACATGTCACAATGATTCTTCTTATGCATGTCTCACGAGTCACTATGTAGATTCTAACTGGACAATCAATTAAAAAATATTAGGATTCACTGAGATTCTTCATCCTCATGATGGCCCGGTCATTTTTGAGTGTATGATGAAAATATTTAGGGAATATAAAATTCAAAATAAAATTTATAGCGTCACTTTCGATAATGCTGTGAATAATGGAGTAGCGATCAATATGTTTGTTAGGAATATTAGAGACGCACCATTAGGAGAGATCTTTCATGTCAGATGCATGTGTCATGTTATTAATCTGATAGTTCAAGCGGGTATGAAGGTCTGTTCCCCCGCGTTGGAAAATATACGCAATGCACTCAAGTATATTCGCACTCCTCGCAGACTACAAGAGTTTGGTAATCTCTGTTTGTCTGCGAATCTTAAGAAGAAGAAATTCCAATCAGATGTGAGACATCGTTAGAATTACACGTACCTGATGTTGGAATCATGTGTTGGATACGAACACGTGATATCCGACTACGTCAATAGTAAGAGTGGCGAACTTATTATTGACGACACTGACTAGGCTTCAGGAATTTCATTTATGAAATTCCTGAAGATATTTTATGACACGACGAACATGTGTTCGTCGGTGTATACGCCCACCACTTGCATTGCACTTCGTTGCATATGCAACATTAGTAGCATGTTTAGGAAGTATCGAGCGGACCCGACGCTTAGCCATATGGTTGCAGGAGATGGAGACCAAGTACCTGAAGTATTGGTCCACCATTCCATCTCTTTATTGCCTTGCAGCATGCATGGACCCTAGGGCTAAGGTGGAAGGGGTTGAAAACACCCTGACTTTTATTTCCTCGTGCATGAACCTGGAAGAGCCACCTGAAGGGTTCATTTACGAGAAGTTGACAGACCTGTTCATATACTACGATACTAGGTATGGTGGTGGTGGTGGTGAGACTATGAGTACGGACACTGATACCTTGTTCAGAGATGACGATTATTCTATTAACCTAGTGAGAGGGAAACGTAGGGGTGGACCTTCACATAGGAGCGAACTGTCGCGGTACTTAGATACCGATTACTACTCAATCCTATCACCTTCTGATAATAAGAATCTTGATTTATTACAGTGGTGGAAATCATATGAGTCTGCCTATCCCGTGCTATCTAGGATGGCACGGGATCTACTGACTCCTCCGGCGTCGAGCGTAGCATCGGAGTCTGCTTTTTCTATTGCAGTGAACTTAATTTCGGATAGGAGATCGAGATTACGTCCAAATATGGTTGAGGCCTTGGCATGTTTGAAGGATTGGGAGGAATCGAGATTTAGCATCAGTGATCGTGCTGAAGCTGGGACTGTGACAGACACTGCAGTCGCATCCACATCCACTA
The DNA here is from genome assembly GCA_029783825.1 of Sapria himalayana. Taxonomy (NCBI): domain Eukaryota; kingdom Viridiplantae; phylum Streptophyta; class Magnoliopsida; order Malpighiales; family Rafflesiaceae; genus Sapria; species Sapria himalayana. The sequence goes on along the minus strand of JAREIK010003431.1, from coordinate 2,682,370 downwards.
CGATGGCGGAGGAGCTGATTGCCGATGATGATGATCCATATGATACTGATCTTGATGTTGCGGCTGATGATTCTCATGATATGCCGCTTGACGATTAATGCTCATCTGCTCTTTTTTTTCGATGTTTTTTTATTTATTTTATTTATATGCTTTGTTTGTACTTTGTACCATACGTTGTGTTGAAACTTATACTTGTTTTGTTCGGACTATTGGTTTCAAAAGCATGAATGGTAATTTTTCATTTGTGTAGTTTAATTTTTTTTTAATTATAATTTTTACTAAATGTATTTATTTATTATTTTACGATTTAAATTTTATTTTAAAATTTAATAACTTTAAATTTTAATATATAATTAATAAATTATAATAATAAAAAAAGCTAAACTTAATTGAAAAAAAAAAATTTTTTTTTTCTAATTTTTGTTTGTTTTATTTAATTTTAAATGTTATAATTTTTACAAAAAATTATATTTTTTAATTATTACTAATACTCTAAAGTCTATACAGTAACTTAATAAAAAAATTTACAATAAAAAAAAAAATTTCTAATCTGCCATTTTGGCATTTTCAGCCCGTGCTCGTGCTGGCCTCCCGGGACCCGGACCCCGGTTGACCCGGTCCCGCGTTGCGGCTCCCGCCCCGCCTGCCCTGCCGTGCCGCCTGGCCTGGCCTGTATTGGCAAGGCGTGCCCGAGCGGGCCAGGCACGGTAGCACGACCGTGCTCGTGAAAAACGGGCCGTGCCGTGCTAGGCCGGCCCGTTTGACACCTCTAGTGTCCGTGTCCGTGCTTCTTAGTCTCAACCCATATAATAGGATGATTGAAAAGAAGAATAAATATCTGATTGAGATAGCTCAGATACTTCTTATTAGAAAGTGTATTTCGTATTATTTTAAAGCGATGTAGTTTTAACCTCAAACTACATCATCACCAGATATCATCATATATCATTTCTTAACATGTTATTTCATATTTTATATCTTAGAGAGAGATTATTTGGTTTATTTCATAAAATTTTTGAGAGTACTTTCTTGATCTACAATCTCTCCTCAAGACAGAAAAAATTTAACACTTAAATCTTTTTATATATCTTTCTTGGATTTTCTAGTACATAGTACCCACATAGGATAGGCATGTTTTTCATCAAAGACCATTAGGATTTTAGGGAATGCTTATGTTACTTTTTTCAAGCATGAATTATTTTTCATGAGCCTAGGAAGAGTAAGAGTCCATGGGCTGCAATTGGACTCATCATTTTTTTGACTCCTTAGTACTCACTTTCAGATCTTTAGCTAGAAGAGAGTCACTCGTTCGCTATACCTGAACTTGTTTGTCTATATTATGATGAAACTCTTATAGAGTCATTCTACGTATTAACAAAGTATATATCATGTTGATAATAGAAAGAGTGAGATTTCACATGAAAGAAAATCTCTCTCGATTTTGGACGAAACAATATCTCACGAGTCTAATCAAGTTTAGACTAATATCTTCCAAGGACTAAAAGACTTGACCCCATGACTTATTGTCTATACTCGTAGGAGGGGATATACACATCTACCAAGGAGCAAGATGATTATGTAGCAAACTCTTTTGATCTTGATATTTTGATTGTACTTAGAAAGGAATAGATGAGTGGTAATCATCACTAGGTCTTATTAATATTATCATACTCATGTGTTCTCACTTACTTTACTTTTTTTACTACAATTGATGTTACTTGAATATTAAAGTTTTCTTTTGAAATTCATCTTTCCTGGATTGTGTTAGGACATGTTGTAAGATATAGATTTCCTTTAGTTCAATGGAACTTTGGAACTATTACTATGACACCCTGGAAGGTTTGTTATTTGTTGTAGGTGAGTGTCCACTCTAAAGATAGATCTAAATAAGAAGATAGTTCACCTTGAGATGAGACTTGTAGTAAGAGTTTTACTTAAATATTTGGCTTAGATTATCATGATACTTTTTCTCTAGTGCCCAAGATGACATCCATATATATTTTTTTCCATAGCGAGAAACTCATAGGTGGAGAAAATATCAATTAGATATAAAAAATACTTTTTATTTATGATGATTTTGAGGAGGTGCATATGGAGTGACTACTTAGGTTTCAAATAACATAATCAGCCATAATTTATAGATTACAAAATATATTGTATGACCTAAAGTAGTCATTGATATCCTAGTTTGTGAGATTTTCATATGAAATTACTTCTTTTGGATTACACATAGCTATTATGATTTTTTTTTTCAGAGAAATTTGATAACAAGATAATTTTACTTATTGTGTATATGGATGATTTTTGATTATGTGAGATAATGAGTTGTGAATCAACTAATACAAATAATACCTCTTGTCACACTTCTTGATGAATTACTTTGCAAGTCTCATATACATTCTTAATATAGAAATAGCTTATTCTAGGCAATGAATTGCACGAGATATGAAATTGATACTTTTATAGAAGTTGTTCGCTTGTGTTGTGTTCAAACAAATACTTCTATTTATGCATGTATTGATTTCTTATCAAATATATTTCCTCAAGTTGATACTACTTATAGGAGAATCACATTAAAGATTAATTATTTGATTATTATCACATCAAGTTTAACTCGTGTAATCAATATAATTAGTTATTTCCTAAATCTTGCTCGGTATATTCACTAGGAAACCTCTCTGTATATTTAGGTATGTGAAGAAGTATCTAGGACTTACGATCTATTTCAGCCATCATGAGCATATGTAGCTAGTGACTAATTGGGTGCTTGGATTTTAATTAAGTATCAACTCGCATCGAAAGGTGATATAAAAAAAGGTTTTTCTATTCTTTTAAAGATAATTTTGTCTCGTAGAAAAATAAAAGATATATGACTATTTTTAGATTCAATGTAGAGGCTAAGTTCAGAGCGATGATGATTATTACTTTCTAGATATTTTTGATACCTACTTAAGGATATCAAGTATCCAACTTTTTTATTTTACTACCCTTAACTATGATAGTCATGCAATGAGACATGTAGCATCTAATCATATATTTAATGGGTAGATGAAGCACATAAAGATCGATATAACTAGACTACTTCAATGAGAATATACATGATAAGACTATTGATGCATCTTATATTCATATAACCACATAACTAGTTGATATCTTCATCAAGACCTTGACAAGCCTTTTGCTAACTTTTTTTTTCTCCAGGTTTAATTTTCTAGACTTATACACACTAACTTGAATGAAGATATTGTGATTTACAATATATTATTTTATTTTTTTATGGATAAAAGTATCTAACCAATGGGATGCCCAAATTCCATTAACTTCTTATATAATGGTTTAGTTTGTAGATTTTTTTTTGTGTGATTTCATTATGCGAGTTGCTTTTGGTTTGTTTTTCTACAATCTTCTTTCTTTAAATTGATTTTCAATGCAACCCAATTCTAACTTTATATTTTCTTCAGATATGTGTTTTGTAAGATTGGAAAACTCTGAGTAAGATTTTTTTTGGGACACAACGGGGAAAATTATATGTTCTCTCCCATGGTTGATCTCTTGATATATATTTGATTATCTTCGGCTTTTTTCTAGTTTATTCTCAACTTGGTCATTCATCATTAACCAAGCTGAGAATACTTTACCTTACACATTGGACATTATTTTTGCTCTATAGTATGAAAATGTCTATTAGTAAAACATTTTAGAGTTTTAATCCTCGATATCAAGTTGTTGTGAGTAATAACTCATTTGATGTGATATACTCATACATATAAGAACCTAGTAAAAATACGATTATAAATGATTTTAGGTATTTGATTATCTCTTTTGATGATTATTCACTGTATACATGAGTTTGCCTTTTTTTTAAAAAATTAGATGATACATATTTTTTAATATATTTTATAAAATGATAAAAAATAAGTTGATGCAGATATTTAAATAATAATAATAATAATAATAATAATATGTTTTAGATTATATATGATGAGGACATGCGTTCTTTCATATATAATGATGATGCCACCATACAGTAGACATCCCATGAGCCACATTGAGTTCCAAAGACCAAGACAAAGCCTATGGGTAGTCATGGGAGAAGTTCACATAGGACAAAAAGCATTTTGCCTTTTTGTTTTGTTTTGTTGATTTGGGTCAGCCAAACATCACTCTGGATGATTGACAATTTCTTATTTTTAGATACTAATAAAATAATAAAAAATTAATTTCATAATAACATTAAAAAAAATAAAAAATAATAATGCATTAAACTATATGTGATGAGGACATATATTTTCACCATGTATAATGACGATACCACCATATAGCAGACACCCCGCGTGCTGCATTGAGTTCCAAAGATCAAGACAAAGCCTTTGGTGAGTTTTGAGAGAAGCCCACAAAGGGTGAGAGCATTTTATCTTTCTTTTTTTAAAAAAATTTTGTTAGAGAGAAATAATCAATAAGCTAAAGTAACATTTTATTGACCCAACCTATAAGATGCCTCAATTTGACTTTATTTCATTAAAGGGATTAGTTTGTAGATTTCTTATTGTATTATTTCATTATGTGATTTGCTTTTATTCTATTTTTGTGCAATCTTATATCAATTTGTTGATTTTAAAAATAATTTAATTTTATTTTTATTTTTTCTTATATTTATTTGTAGGATTATAAGATTTTGAGGAAGATTTTTTTGAAACTCAACAAAATAGACTATATGTTTTTGCTCACACAACATGATCTCTTGATAAATATTTGAGTGTATTGGATCATTTTATAATTTATTCTCAACTTGATTATTCATTATTAGCTAAGTTAAGAATACATTACCAAATTATGAAGAATATTTTTATCCTAAAGTGTGAGTATGTCTATTAGTAAAACATATTAAAGTTTGTTATTCTTAATGTTAGGTTCTTATGAGTAATTATTCATTCGATATGATATATTTAGATATATAATGACATAATAGAGTTGTAATTAGATATACCTTTGAGTATTTGATTATTTTTATTGATGATTGCTCATGATATATATGGTTATTCATTTTTTGTATTAGATGATAGATATATTTTTTGATATTTTTTAAAATGATAAAAAATTAATTTAATAAAAATATTTAAAAAATAAAAAATATATATAAATATGCTAGAATATATGTGATGAGGATATGTAATTTTATCATGTATAGTGATGACACCACCATTTGGTAGCACCCCACAAACCGCATTGAATTTTGAAGACCATGACAATTTTTTTGAGGAATTATAATGAGAAGTTCATATTGTCATCTTTTGTTTTTGTTTTGTTAGTTTGGGCCAATCGAATGCTACTTTAGTTGACTAGTAATTTTTTTTTAGATATTTCATTAAATTATAAAAAATTAATTTGATGAAAATATATATATAAAAGAAATGATAATACATTATAATTAATAAATGTGATGAGGACATGCATTTTCCCTATGTATAACAATGAAGCCACCATTTGGCAAACACCTTACATGCCAAATTGTGTTTTGAAGATGAAGACAAAGCCTCGGGGGTTATGGGAGAAATCCACATAGGGTGAAAGATATTTGTATCTTTTTCCTTTTGTATTTGCTTTGTTGGATTGGGTCAACCAAATAAAACTTGGCTTACTGACCTTTCCTCCTCCTCCCTCTCCCCTCCTTTTCTTTGTTGTTATTTGGGCTATATAAAACATCCCATTTTCTAAAAGATCAAAAATTATAGAAAAAGCATTGTTTTTTTTTTTTGCTCATGTACACCTCAATTTGCTCTTGAAACAATCGGTAAATAATTCGATTGGTGTGTGAAGGTCCTCCCCTTGTTTTCAATTATTTTGAAGTTCTCTGTCAAGGATTGGGCTTCCCTTCAGGGGAAGCCTTGGTGAGGAGTGTGAAACCCACTCATCATTTCATTCTGAACCTAAATTACCCCCTTTCTCTTCTACCTCCACTTGTCGCCTACCCATAAACCCTGAATTGAGTCTAAAAAGCTACCCAATTCGTCCTTAAGTCCCAACCTTAAGTGGGAGTTGAATTTCTGCATTCAATTCTAGTAATACTCAACTCATTATCTTCAAATTCATCCCCTCCAGAATAATTCTAGCATTTTCAAATCCTTATAAAAAAAAAAAAAAACTAAATTCTTGAAATCCTAATTTGGATCTAAATTCTAGATTGAGACTTCCTATTATCCTCACTAAATAGTCCATCATTTTACCCTCTCATATTGGTAAAATTTCCATTCTAAACATCAAAACCAAATTACTTCAAAGCCCATATGCTCGTTCATGTTCCCAATTCCTGAATTTGAGTATGAAATTTGAAAAATTAGTTTGGATAATAAAATTCTATTAAATACCACCTCTTGTTGATGATGATGTATCACTATAACCGACCAATGGAAGCTATCTATGAATATGATAGTAAATTCTAATTTGTACATTTTGAATTGTTTAATTAATTAAACTTGTTTAAAATACATTTAGTATGCTAGTACTATATTAGTTTGGTATGAGAGGATTTAAGATCCTAGGAGCACCATGTTATGTCTTTAAAAAATTATTGTTTTCATTGAATCCCAGTAACATATCTACTTGTTATGGTGATAATTGTCATAATGAGGAGTCGAGTCATCTAACTAGTTAAGTAAAACATGTTAGTATGGAACTTGACTTCTCAATGTGATTCGACAAAGCCTTTGCTTATATCTATGCCTTATTATATGAGTATGATAATTCATAATGGTTATGCATTGTTTCAAAGTGAAACCAATGAATGCATAGCAAAGTTACAACATGATCGCCAACATCAGGTGAATGAGTTTGAAAATTGCTTTATGAGCGATGATTTAGTCATTCACACTTTTCTCATCGAGAGCACCAAGAGGAAATGACCAAAAATATTAGAAAATCAATGAAAAAAAAATATTTATTTTGAGGCTCCTATTTTTGATTGATAACTCAACCCATCGTGTTTTCTTGACTAAGAAGTAGAGGTATTAATTAGGTCAGGTGACCCGAGCACAACATGTGGCACGACATGATTTAGCTATTCTTAGCATGACATAACACTGATTAGATTCGTGCTTGGATAGCCCATAGCACCGCTCAGGCTGTACTGTGCCAAACCATTTGGCACGGGAGACACGATATGAAATGACTCGACATGACCCAGCATGATGGTATGTTTGGGCTAGTTTTGGCACGGCTGGCTTGCGACACATTCCAAGCTAGCCTAGAGCGAACCAGGCTAGCCTGGCCAGGCCTTATCTAGCTTGACACAACTCAACCAAAATGCATGCCAATAGATCATGTTAGACTGCTCATTTTTAGAGTCATTTCAGCACGAAACGATGGCTCGGACGAGCCTAAAAATATGGGATGGGCCAGCATGACATAGTCCATTTGACACCTCTATTAAGAAGTACGAACCTTTATTTTTAGTGGTATACTTTTCTAGAAATTTTATAGGGTGAGTTTTTCTTCTATGAAGTTAACCTAAAAAAAGTTTGTCAATACTAGTCTAATATCGACTAATCATGTGAGATGAGAGGTGAGCTGCCATTTGTACTTGGACAGATATGAACAATCAATTAAAAAATGCATACCTTTCTCTATTATATAATGCTCTGCCATAAGATCAATAAACTTTATTGTGACATGGCAACTCCTTGACAAAGGTGTATGTTACCAAGTTCGATGAGTATCTCATTTGGTCTAGCACCCTCGAGACTGAGACACTCATGTGTATTTTTTTACTATTTTGAGCACACATCTATCCTAACTTGAAAGAAAAACTATTTGCCTTTTGTACCTATTACTTGGAAAGGATCTATGCCTTAATTAAAGACTTGGACAAGAACCATAAGTATGTCCTCAAAGGACAGAGTCTCACCATCATACTCATTTCTTACAAAGTGAGTGTTATCAAAAAAGTTGTGGTAAATACAGAGGGTGATACGCTAACTTATCAAATTTATGCCAATTCTAGATTACTTGATGATATCCTAGAATGCATACTCATTCACCATGAGCTCGTGGAATCCTCATCACTCATGACAGTGCACTGTGTATATATTTCATGTCATTGAGAATTAGAGTCGCACTTTTATACTTTTATAAAATTTCAGTGACAAAATATGTGAAGTAATAGTAGATAGTGTTAGTTGTATCAATATTATCTCTACGTCTACCATGACCAAGGTAGACGTTAATGTGGTCCCATACATGAGCCATATAAGACAACTTGGATTAATGTTGCAACTCTCCATGTCCAAAAGCATAATTGTCTTGTGCCTTTGCAATTCTTGATTCATCAAATGGGGGTCTCCTCCAATGTTCTAGCTATAGATGTTGGATGCATTATCTTAGTACTTCCCTTGTTATATGACAATAGTATTTATATTTTTGATGATCAAATACACTAGTATTCGTGCATCAAGGGAAAAAGATAAAAATTACACTCGTACAATCCAAGATTGAGAGTCAGCAACTCAGTTATATGAAGTCATCTACAATGTGAGTTTATTGGCTATGGGGAGAAGGATCAAAAAATAGCTATAGGGAATAGTTGCTCCACTCAAGAGTTCTTGGGTGGAGCAACTATTCTAGTTCTCACTTCTCATTGAGGTTGCACCCTTTAGGGAATTTGATGATGTATTCTCTAATAACCTTTCATGTCAATTATCTCCATTACATAATATTCAACACACTATTGATTTTGTGTTGGATGCTAGTCTTTCCAACATTACCCACAATTGCATGAATCCTATTGAGCATGTTGATCTCAAATCTCAAGTGCAAGAGTTGCTCACGAAGGGATTAGTTTGGGAAAGTTTGAGCTCGTTTGTTATTCTTATACTATTAACTCCCAAGAAAGATGGAACTTGATGGATGAGCTTTGACAGTCGAGCCATCAATAAGTCCACCATCAACTATCATTTCACTATTTCAAGATTGAATGACATGGTTAACATGATGACTAGAGCTATCTTACTTTCCAAGATCAAGCTTAAAAGTTACTATTTACCAAATTCGCATATATCTCAAAGATGAGTGGAAGACACCTTAAAAATGAATGAGTGGATTGTCATGCTATTCGAAATGACAAATACACCCAATATCTTTATGAGAGTGATGACTCAAGTATTACGACATCTCTCAGGAATGTTTTTTATAGATACTTTGATGATATCCTAATTTGTAGTCAATCTAGGATCCGACTTTTCGATAATCTCTGATAGGTGTGTCTTGTTTTGATAGAGAAGAAATTGTATGCTAATTCATTAAAAATGTGTATTTCTTTCCTGAATAAATGGTTTTCCTTGGTTTTCTCATTTTTCATATGGTATTTTAATAGACCTTGAAAAGGTACATGCAATTAGAGAATGACCTGGATCTCAAAGCATTCAAGATGTTTGGAGTTTTCATGGGTCAATCACTTTCTACCATTGAAATTGCTTCATCTAGAGTTTTAACACTATTATGGCCCTTATTATGAAATATCACAGGAAAAGAAAATTTCATTAGATTGAAGTTAATGCTAAGGTATTTTAGAATATTAAAGATCTAATAATGAAACTCTTGTTATGCATGTCCCCTTCATCAAGATTTTTTAAATAACTTGAGATGCTTCAGGGGAGTCCTTTTTCAAGGAGTCCAATAGCAAACTTCAGCAATAAAGTAAACGAGGCTAGATAGAGATATTTTATTTATGGTAATTAATTTTACCCTATTATCTAGGAATTGATACTCGTGATGTTACTTACCTCCTCAAGAGATTATATTCTTTCCAGACCATGATGCATTGAGATTCATAAATGCTCAAAAGCAATTGAATGCTAAGCTTGGATAGAGGGTTACAGAAGACAAATGTATCCATTAACTCATGATGTTACTAGGTTGAAGTCGTAACTTTATCACATCTTTGGATCCCCTCAAAAGTACATAAGTCGAGGCAGCAAAGGAATGTCATGACTTTGGTAGTTCTTCTCTAGAACTCATGGACACAACGGTAAAATTTATATGATTGATATAATTTTACTTTGGATGACATGAATGCCATGACTAAGAAAAATATCATTTGGAATACATAATCATAATAACAAAAATGACAATGATTGATGTATTTACTCTCTATAACACATAGTCACGTTATGATAGTGAGAAGGCCATGATTGAGAGCATTGTTCACTAGAACACAAAATTATGGCGACAACAATGTCATGATTGAAAATTTTCTTTTCTATATCATAGATTTTTGGTGACATAATTACTATGACTGAGACTGATATTTTCTAGATCATAAAGGGGTGACTACATAATCACCATGACTTAAAATTGCTTAGTATTTTGTGGATATGTATAGATTAGGTTGTAGTGTCGAAAGATGTTATGACTTCTTGTACTATTAGGGTACTTAGTTTCCACAATTTGAAAATAAAGTTACATTCATCATTATGTCTTAGAAATAATATGATCACGACTTTAAGAAAATATTACAGTCATGAAGATTATATTGCATAATAAAAAAATTGTGATAACTCGATGATAGAGTCACAACTTACAAAGATTGTCATGATTTATTTTGCAAAGTCATGGTCAAGAAACGACATGACTTTTCAACATACTTGTACATAATATAATTAAGTCGTGACATAGAAAATATTATGACTTTCTATTTTATTTTTGTCCTCCAAATCATCGTTCCACAAGTTTACTAATTTTATATAAAATATTTTTGGTTTCAGTATTATTCATCCAGTTCTATTAAAACTATGATTTAAATCTCTTTATTTAAATCTCAAATCAATATAACACATCAAGAAATCTACACCAAACAACCCTAAAAAGGCAGTACATAGAGTGTCGAATACACTCCTATCAAACAAGAATGTCTAAAGTGTCTTAACTAGATACCTATTCTTCTTTTTTATCACTCTATTTTATGTGTGTGTCGACACACGAAGTCTAGTATATAAGTCAATGATCCATACAATGAGTGTTGATGCTTTATCATAGTGTAATTCATTGTTACTTTTTATTTTTAAATTTTTAATAAATTTATTTTTTTATCCATACAATTGACCCAAATTAATTTGGATAAGACTTGATTGATGATAATGATGATTATATTTATTTTGTGTCATTTTATAAAATAACTAAGAACTAAAGAAAATTTATGATCTAAAACAAAAAAATATTCATGTAAATCATGAAAAATCATCGATGAAAGTAATACAATACCTGAATCCCTTTGAGATATCATTTTTACTATGTCCCAATATATTTGAACATAATAGATCAAATAAGTCCTTACTCATATTGATATTATAGCCAAGACTGATATGAGTAAACTCTAATATTTCATACTCTAAAATAGAAATACTTTTAATAATATGATAAAATATTCTCAACTTGGCTAGTGATAGATAACCAAGTTGAGAAAGTACAAGCAAATTATCAAACATATAAATATATAGTAAGAGATTATATCATAGAAGAGAAGAAATATAATCTATTATGTTCTGTCTGAAAGAAAGTTTTTAGTATCCTCTGATCCAAATTTAACAAATAATCATCAATAGAAAAGAAAATAGAATCAGAGTTGAGTTATTTAAAAAGTTGACTCATGGAAAGAAGCCAAATATTACAATCGAAAATCAGTAAAACATGAAAAAACCATAAACCAAACTGAATACTATTATATTCAATAAATTTTGAAAGTTTGCCATTAACTATCATAGTATTCAATATACAAACAAAAAATATAATAAAAAGAAAATGATTATCTATAATGTAGGTAGTGAGTCATGAATCAATAATCTCTGAGTGTAAAGTTGAGGAACGAGTCATAAGAGGTGTGATACTTAAAGGTTGGGAAAGACCAACTATTGCTTCATTAGGGAGGAATCATGAATATTCTCTTTCAGCATGAGTTATTGTGATATAATTCTACAATGACCCTTGAATGGGTGTCATATTCCACCCGTCTCTATCAACTATCTGTTATGCTCTCGGCCTCCTCCTTAATAACAACTCTCCATAATTGTCTTGGTATGACCCAACTTCCTATAATATGTATATTGAATTATGACTCATCTATCTTTTTTCTCTACTATGAGAAATATCCCCTCGACTACTAGCAAGCATAGAGAAATATGTTTCCTCTTGTATAAATTGAACTACTCAATATTATAACTCTTGACTCGTGGGAAACTCCCTAATATCCAAGATTTTGTTGTATATTGCTAAAAATCCATCGGGCAATGAATATGTGAATATAATATCCATTAGTCTTTCTATTTGTTTCACTCTCTTTGTTGCATCTACTTTAGTTGTAAAAACTTTCAAAAATTATGTAGCTAATTGAGTGAACTATGTACAATGAGTAATTACTTACTTGGGATCACTGATCATTTTCAATTTCATTCCAAAAAGTTGAGCAACTTTATTATATAATAACTTCATTGTATTTATGTGTCACATGATATGAGTATAGTGATGCTACAAATTCTTATAAGAATATGTATGTTGTCTACGATGAAAAATTAAGATTAATTCTATCTTGGTGGTTTGTCACATTACAATCAAAAGATGGAAGTTTTCCTGTCACTATTATTTCATCACTAGATGATTTATTTGTCAAATGATTTAGCATTCCCCCAATTAAAAAGTCATGTTTTGACTCATATTGCCCACAATGAGTAATGATGGTTCTCAAGGTTTTAAAAAAGTAATAATCCTAAGCTTCTCCTTATTAAATCACAAACAATCTAAAATAACATACTTCATGATATACACTTTTGTACTGAGAAACAACAAATTGAGTATGTGTAGTAAACCCTAATTTCCCAAAAAAATTAATTGATAAAAAACCCAACCTAAAAACTCCATTTTTTTTTTGTGAAATATATTCAATATCACCATAATCAACTACCAAGGAATTAGTTGGATTGAATGGCGGACCACTGTGCCAAAACAAATCTTCTATGTTAAAGTTAAGGTTAATATTGAACTCCTTGCTCCTATGAGAGTTCTAGGACAAATGCATTATTGTTAGTTTTTTTTCCTTGCGTTGTGGCTGCTGTTACGCTTTCTTTTCTAGACGTATCGACTTTTCTCTCAGTTTTTTTCTGTAGTGGGACTGGAGCCTCAACCAAGCACGTTTCCATGTGAAGTCCGTAAAAAGTTTTAGTATTTTAAAGGGCTTTGCATTGCAGACATCTAGTTCTCAAATAGAACTAGGTGAAAATCACTATGGTCACAAATATATTATCACAAAATCATCAACTTTAATGTCTCTAAACTACCTACTTAAGTCAACTTGTATTTCATATTGAGCACTTTTATTCTCGATATGCTCATTAATCTTTTTATGCAACTCATGTATGTGAGATGCCAAAGTAGATGCTAGTTCATACATTTATTTGATGTCCAACATAAAAACAAAATCATAAGGACTGTTGGGGTCAAAGACCATAGACAATCTTTGTTGGATTAACATATGTGGCTTGATTTATCAGGTTGTTATTTGCAAATTTAGTTACTTGTAGATGAAAGTCTCAATTTCCTAAGTCATTTCTCATTAAAGATCCAAGAAATTTCCATGAACTCATATTAACAACTTTGGTCAATCCATCTTTTTTAAAATGGAAAAAAAATAAATACTATAAGTGTGTCCTCTTCTTAATTTTTTTTTGTTTTTTAATATTTTTTTTATTTTTTATTTTTTATTTTTTATTTTTTATTTTTTATTTTTATTTTTTATTTTTTATTTTTTATTTTTATTTTTTATTTTTTAATTTTTAATTTTTATTTTTTATTTTTTATTCCATTTTTTTGTTTTTTTTATTTTTTTATTTTTTTATTTTTTTATTTTTTTATTTTTTTATTTTTTTATTTTTTTATTTTTTTATTTTTTTATTTTTTTATTTTTTTATTTTTTTATTTTTTATTTTTTATTTTTTTATTTTTTTATTTTTTTATTTTTTTATTTTTTTATTTTTTTATTTTTTTATTTTTTTATTTTTTTATTTTTTTATTTTTTTATTTTTTTATTTTTTTATTTTTTTATTTTTTTATTTTTTTATTTTTTTATTTTTTTTATTTTTTTATTTTTTATCTTTTTATCTTTTTTACCTTTTTCATTTTACCTTTTTACCTTTTACCTTTACATTTACCTTTTATCTTTTTATATTTTTATATTTTTATCTTTTTATCCTTTTACTTTTCTATCTTTTTACTTTTTTATTTTTTTATTTTTTTTTTTTACTTTTTTATTTTTTTACTTTTTTATTTTTTATATTTTTTATTTTTTATATTTTTTATTTTGTTAATGTCATTTTGTGCCAGATAGTTTCTAAAAGGTAGCTTATGAATTTTATATCTTGATATGATACTATAATGTTAGACATATCATGTAATATGACAATTTTATTAAAATATAATTGTGAACGGCCACATCTCAATATGATACTAATGAAATATTTGTCATTTTTGAATAGTTTATTAAATTGCCCATTTTGAAAATTGATTCATAACTATCAAAATTAAATCATGACATTGAGTCATCTATGAGAGACCTAAACTTTGGGTTACAAAAAATAAATGCATGAGATGTGATCATTTTCAATACTAAAATTTTGTGTTATATAGGTGAAATACATAAGTTATAACCATTCTTGGTACCAAGATACTTTAATAAAAGAAAGAAACCAAAGTCATATAGTTTTCCACTTTGATAGATTTCTAGAAACTTTGGGGTTATAAATTACATATAAATTAGTCTTCTATAAGTTTAGTTTACCCATAATTTTGAATCATTTGATTTAAATGAAAAAAAAAACTCAACAGGTGACCAAAATATATCACAACTATACCCAAAACTTACTTTTAAGCTCATATTCGAGAACCTTAAAGCTACAACTCATTCTTTTTTTTTATTCTACAAACCAGTAGGGCTACCTCTTATGGTTCTGTAATAATTAGAATCACTCAATTTGAATGATCATAACTCATATTATGGCGAAAACAAAATATGTGATTTTATTTGTTTTTAAAGTTTTATTTTTAACATCTCCTTTAAACTTTATTATTTTCTCTATACAAAAACTCCAAACCAATCATAACCTAAAATTACTTTGAAACATAATCCAAAATAATTTTAATATCAATTAGAACCATTAAAATCTTCTTTACACAAGGTTAGAGTTTTCTTAGAAATCTAGAATTATCAAAGTGAGAGTTAAGGTTAGTTTTTTTTTTCTTTTTACCTTAGATCTCTTCAAAACTTATCTTTCTTCTACTTGATGAAATAGAAACAAAAATTGAGAAGAAATTAAATCGTTATCTTGTTATTCTCTCAAGCCCAAGCTCATTCTCTTTACTTTCTAAAAAAATTGTGAATGTCCAAATGATTTTTTTTTAATTTTTTTTTCACTCTTCCCCCAATTCTTCCTTTACTAACCCCACGATAGATGCATGCAACAAACTTACACACTGGTCAATCGTCTCAGTAGAGTAATAACAATCAAACACATTTAACTTTGGAATTCTTATGAGATCCAATGCATTAGTGATGATTTAAACACATCTAAATTCCTTAATAATTATTTCCTAAATAACTTTGATCTTTTCTAAATGTTAATGATTTGATGTATAAGGACTTGTCCACATCATTAAATGAAATGTCTATGATTTATGCTTGGCTAAATTTTAGGTTTATCCTTTTTTTTTTCTTTGGATACTTCATTGATCAATATTTCTCTCACCTAAAATCAATAACATAACAAATAAAATGATAATACTAATAAAATTAATAATATCATAAAATCCTATAAGGTAAAATAATAAAATAATAAAGATATTTTTTTTGGGGGACATTACTTGAATTTTATAGTGTAATAGTTTTATTTATGTTTTTTGTTTTGTTTTAACACAAAGGTTAAAAAAGTAGTAGTACTAAATGAAATATAATTAGTTAACAATGATTGTAAAACTAATATTGATGTATAAAATGGTGACGACTCGCATAATTGTAGATCTTTTAATAGATTTTTTTAACTATTTGATACTTAAAAAAATTTTTGAGGTGTGTATTATTCATCTTCAAACCAAGTTGTCATGCAACTAAAAATTTGTATTTTTTTTTTGTTTGATTGTGGGCCCTACATTAAATTTATAGCTTTGGATGAATGATCAACACTTAATTTATTTTAATGGGCGAATTAAAATTGAAGAAATTAAAAATGAATTTATTATTATATAATTTATATAGCTATTATAAAGAAAAATATGGTGATAATATTAATTATAATAAATTATCACCTACATCTAGAAGCTCTACATTTTTTTTATTAAGGAGCTCTAGAAATATTGACATGTCAACAAAAGACAAATAATTCTCCAAATTATACAATTGATTTAGATAAATATATTGTTGATGATTTAATATTATTTGAAGATGAAGCAGATTATAAAAATATAATATAATAGAAATCACAACACAAATATTCATTGCTTTCTCTCTATCATTACCCGTGATATACCTAATAGTTCATGTGAGTATAGTTGCATCAGAAGTTACTTATAGTGTAGGTGGAAGTGGAGTCAGTCACATATGATGTAGCTTAACACAATATTTTATTGAAGCATATGTGAGGGTGAAAGACAAGGTAATAATAGATAAAAAGGCGCACAATTCTATTCTAGAAAAAAAAAAAAGCTTGCCAATATTACTTTTTGATATGATTAAAATATTTTACTCAATGTATATCATATTTTTATTTTTATTTCTTATTTATCATGGTTAAAAAGTACAAATGATTGACAAATAAGTAATAATGCAAACTCATGAATATGTTTCCAAATGAAATTATTCATTCGATGAATAAAATTTTGATATGAATATTTTTATTAATGTAGAATTTTTTTAAAACCAAAAATATATTGGGGCTCGCATGGGGGCTAAAATTGGACATGGAGTGGCCCATTTAGAAATGGGCTTGGGTAATACTATGGGCTATGGACTTTTTGGAGATCCCTCAGTGCTCGTGTTCTTGAGTTTTTTCATATAGTTCTATTTTTTGCATATAGTTTTTAAAATTTTAAAAATTTATAAATTTTATGTAATTTTTATATTTTATAATTTTTATGTATAATGGTTTATTTTTTGCATATAGTTTTATTTTTTGCCTAAGTCATGGAGGGGCTCATAATTTTTTCTTCATATAAAATATTTATTGGTTTTATTTTTTGCATATAGTTTTATAAATTTTATGTAATTTATAAATTTTAAAATATTGAGTTTTTTAAAATTTCTATAATGGTTTAAAAATTAATACTATTATTATATTTACAATTTAATTTATATTGCTTATATTTCTATATTCTCAAGATTTTTAATTTTTAGTATTTTCTAATTTTTATGATTTTTATCATGTGTGCGCGCGTGTGCACATACTTGTATGTATGCATAACAAACATATATTTAGATGCATATACCTCTTGATACACGCACACGAATGCATGCTTGTTTGCATGCATTCGTGTTTTTGTTTGCATGATTCTCATTATGTATAATGTTAAAACAAATTTATCAGAATTTGAATTATAGATTATTTAAAAAACAAAAATATGAGTTGATTCTCAGTGATAAATTATTCTTAAATTATTTTCAAATTATTCATAATTTTTTTTTTTGCATGATTCTCATTATGTATAATGTTTAAACAAATTTATTAAAATTTGAATTACATATTATTTAAAAAATAAAAATATGAGTTGATTTTTGCAATTTTATAATTTGTAATTTTGAAACAATAATTATCCAAATAATTATATGTTTCTTAGCATGCTCATTCTTATTTATAAGAGAACGTGTCTTTGTAATATAAATGATTTCCTTTTTGCATATAACTGTATAAAATTTATGTTTTTAATAAATTTTAAAATTTTGCTTCTTTTTATAATTTCTAAAGTATTGTTACATTTACATTTTATAAATAAAAATAATAATCAGTGATAAAATATTATTGCTTTTATCATAATTAAATTGTTTATATTTTCATAATTTCAAAGTTTTAAATATTACTTTTTTATATTTTCTATGTTTTTATAATTTGTATAATATATATTATTTGGTTGCTCCAAGTGCATGAGTTCATTAAAAATATAAATCAAGGAGAAGCGGGTTCCAACATCATATGCAATTAAAAATGAGAAAGATGTTTAATGAAATAGTGTGACAAGATCTAAAATTAAAGAGAATTATATTATTATTTTTTACATATTATCTAATGAGAAAATAAATTATAAAATAGATAATGAAGGAGAATAAAGGGAGGAAGAGAAAGAGCGAAGTCTTATTATCGAGATGATCCTACAAAGAAGTGAGAGAGGCCTTTTGGAGGCTTCATATACAACAATTTATTATTAACTTTAAATGACTTTATAATAATGTTAATAATGATTACCATAAACCATGTTCATCAACTTACAAAATGAATTTTAAGGGAGATTGTGAGATATAATGTCTATTATTCATCATCCAATTAATGTTGTCATTCACCACATGACCCTTTATTTATAATACACTCTCTTGAATGACCATAATAAAAAATATAAATCATTAAAATTTTGCTAGTAAAATCCAATAGAATAAAATATAGTGAAGGAAAAAGATTAAAATATTTATATGATATTGTAGAATATTTTTAGTATATTATGTCTACCTCATTAAAAACCTTGACAATAAAACCTTATTTGTGATGGGAAAAACTTAGTAGGAAAAAAGATTAAAACCTTGACAATAAAACTTAGTAGGAAAAAACTTAGTAGGAAAAAACTTAGACGAAGGAAAAAAGAGTATACACTAACATCTTTTCATAAGCATGCTCCCCTTCGTGTTAATATCTTTTAGTTGTCACATTCCAATCGTATAAATTAGCTTCTTGAATATCGATATTAGTAATGATTTTGTGAATAAGTCTACAAGAATATCACTCAACCATATTTGTTGAAAATCAATTTCACCACTTTTATTGAGTTCACGTGTATAAAATAATTTTGGATAAATGTGTTTAGTTCTAGCTCATTTGATATAATCTCTTTCAATTTGTGCATTACATGCATCATTATCTTTAAATAATGTGATGGGGTCCACACCCATGTGATTTGATTGGGTCAACATCCATGTGATATCTCTAACAACCACATTGATAAAGTCCACACTCATATGATATCTCCAACAACCAACCTTTTTTTTTCTTCTTTCTCTTTTGAATTATATATGCTTTCTCCTTTTTCTGTGTCATAATTCATGGCATTATTTTCTCCTTGCCTTGCCTATAAATTGAAGGCAAGTGAATGAGATCTAGATCTTTCATACAACACAAGAAGAAGCAAAGAAGAGAGGGAAAAGAGGGAGAGAGAAAAAAAAGAGAGAGGCTCAATTGAGAAGATGAAACTTTAATTATAATAAGATGAAACTTATTCTAATATTTTTTGTGAGAAAATAAAGTCTATGCCAATTGAAAATAAAGCAACAAACCAAAATTAACGATAAGGAAAAACTAGATTGATGGGGTGATTTTATGTTTTAGCATAATATTACTGATAATATTCTTTAAAATAAAATGTTAGACTAATTTTAACAAATTGTTGAAATTGACATTAGACTTATTGAATTCTAAATGCTCCATGTAGGCGAGGATCAATTATAATAACTTTCGGGAAAACCAAAATTTCAAACTTCTAAATTCTCAAATTTATAAATACAATATTTTACAGTAAACAATTGCAAGAAACATGATTTGACATGTTGAAATCTAAAATATATGATACAATAAAGAAGGATCGAGAACAAAATAAATTCACAATCCAAATGTTTATAAAACTAAATTATCTACAATGTTAAACTACAATGTTAAACCAAATTATCTACAATGCAATAAAGAAGGATCGAGAGCAATATATATATTTTAATTGCTCATGCATTTATACCAGACATTTAGCATCCAAGAATCAAAAATAGTAAAGAAAACCATTGTTCAAAAAGACAATTGAGCATTTTCTATTTATGAGAATAAAACCGTTAAGTAAACTAAAAATATTTATGTTTTATTACGCTCAAAGTGAGAAACCCAAAAATACCCCTACTTTATGTTAAAAAAAGTAAAAAAAAAAAAAAGAAACCAATGTATTTGAACACACTATTTTCCAAAACATAAAATGTAAAGAGTCGATACATTTAAATGTATAAATGTAAAAACTATATACATTTGTATGTATATCTTATATATACATTTATACATATAAACATATATTACTTATAATATTTATATATAAACATATATACATTTCATATATTGTGTGTGTGTGTGTGTATAAATATATATGTGTATATGTAAAACATATATAGTATATACATTGTTAAATATATATACACAGTAAACATATACTCTAAATACATTTTTGAAAAAAAAATATAGGATACATTTTTTGACAAACACAGTATATATATGCTTTGTATATGCATTTTTGGAAAACATATATGTATTATACTTATAGCCTATATATATATATTTTAGAAACATATACTATATACATACTACATACATACATACATAAATAAATAAATAAATATATATATATATATATATATATATATATATATATATATATATATATATATATAATGTATTAACATATATACATTTATACTTATATACAACATACACATTTAAACGAAAAATATATATGTTTATAAGTTTAAACATAAAGTTTTTTAGTAAACACTATTTTTTTATTTACTTTTTTTTTAGTATGGTAAAGGTATTTTCAGATTTTTATTTTTGAGGGTACCAAAATATAAATATTTTTAGTTTTGGTGCTATGTTTTTTTTTTTGGGAGAATTATGTTTTGGGGTGTTTCCCCAGAAATTTTTAAGATTTAGAATCTAAAATTTTTATATTTTTAAAAAAATCACAAAACTAAAAATAAATTAAAAATAAAGGCATCCAGATTTGTAAGTACCAAGCTACCCTCGACGACGAGCTTCATGGAGATCTCGATCGAGCTCCATAAGCTCGGTGTAGAGCTCATTCGAGCTCCTTTAAGCTCGGCGTCAAGCTCCATTGAGATCTAGGAGCTCGGTGTCGAGTTCCGTCGAGCTCCAGGAGCTCGACTGAGTGCTCCGTCGAGCCCCAGGAGCTCGATGGAGCTTGACGACGAGCTCGATGGAGCTCTTGGTCGAGCTCCAGGAACTCGGCGTAGAGCTCCTTCGAGCTCCAAAAGCTCAGCATCGAGCGAGGTCGAGGGGCGAGGGCGTGGGCATGGCGAGGGCGAGGTGCGAGGGTAAGCTTTGTACTTACGAATTTGGGTGCACTTATTTTTAATTTATTTTTAGTTTTGTGACTTTTTTAAAAATCTAAAAATTTTAGTTTTTAAATCTTAAAAATTTCTGGGGAAATACCCCAAAACATAATTCTCCCTTTTTTTTTCAATTTGAAAATTTGAAGGATTTTCTTTTTTATATTTTCATTTTGAAATCTCTTTAAAATAAATTTCCTTTTTTTTAATGTTTTTTGTTGCGCTCAAGCCTCAACTAGTCAACTGACGAAAACACCCCAACCAGCATCTTCACTATTTTCTTTTTTTACGCCTCAAATCTTTTTTTTTCCATGCATCCACCATCCTCCTAACATGAAAATGACCATGCGTTTTGTCATTAATGAGGTGTCAACCAGGCCGGGCTGGTCTGGCCAGCACAAGGCACGACACGATTAGGCCATGCTTGGCCGGCACAGCATGGGAATTTCTCTTGCCCATGCCCGTGCCGTGCTTGTCCACGGTACCGACCGTGCCATGCCATGCCGAGGCCACCCGGACCTTGTGCCGTGCTTGGCCTGGCACGATACGGTGGCTCGTTGGCACGGTACCTCGGTACAAGCCGAGAAATTGCCCCAGCGGTAGAAGCTGAGCCTACCGGGCAAGACTCACTAAGCCCCGAAGGGAAAAATAATCACGGTGGTGCACCGCTGAAGCCCTAATTTTTTTTAAATTAGGGTTTCTGCAGTGCAGCGGCGGGACGTCACGCGCTAAAACCCTAATTTATTTTAAATTAGGGTTGACCTCTACAGAACCATGCCGGACCAAGCACGACATTGTACAAAAAGTACAATCAGGCCGGCTAAAGTGGGCCGGCCTGGGCCGGCACATCCCGTTTGACACATCTAGTCATTATGCCTTTTAACATAAGTATGATGCTCACTATGCATGAAAGAGCAATAATGACACGTAACATATAAAAATATCACACAAAAAATTATTGAGGTGCATTACTGAATATCATTAAATCAAACTAAATAAAATCTAAACAATCCAATTCGATTTGGTTTGATTAAAATGGTCTTGACACCCTATGCAAATGCAATAACTACAAATAAACATAAATAGAATATAGAATTGCACAATAATCATAAATAGAATATAGAGTTCCACAATAATCATAACTAAAATGGTCTTGACACGCAATAGACCACACACCTTATGTGTGTGTGGTCTATTGGCATATATTGAATATGTATACAAATATTATATATATATATATATATATGCCAAATATATGTTGTATACATAGATTATATGTGTGTTATACATGCCACACATCTAATATAACATGTAAAATGGTTGTGCATGTACAGCATTTGAGTTTTAACATTTGTGTGCATCTCCGCACACACACACAAACACAAACACAAACACTCATAATCACAAATAATAAACATTAAAAAAACATACATTAATCATAATAAATTTGAGAAAATAAGTAGTTTACAAACTTGGGTCATGAATAATGCATATGCCACATTAAACTAAAGTTCAAAGATGCTAAAGCCATTGTAGTAAAAAAAATATAAAAAATAAAAAGAAAAAAGAAAGAAAAATAATGTTTGGCTAAGATATTTATAATTATTCTAAATATATTTTCCTCATCATGAGATTGGATTGTAAATATATTTTTTTCATTGCTGAAATTAAAGCAATCTGTCTCTATTTATTACTGACACAAGTTATGATCTGAAATTATCTATGATGCTACTAATTTGTTTGTTAATGTTCCAACAACAATATATTTTTTCAAAGATTAATTAAATCTTTTTTTTTTTTAATTGATCATACCCTTTATAGATGACTTATGTTTGTGAATATCTTTTTTAATATTTTAATAGTTCATTGGCAAACAGTTTTTTAGGGAATTTTGCACTCTTTATAATTATACTAATCTAAAAATCATAAAATTTTAGCATTGATATATTGTCATGGGCCTAGAGTTTGACATAGTGGTACAACCCATGTGAAACCCCATCATCATTCTAATATGGATTTAGCCTTTATGCAAAATGAAATATTAAGTCTATGTTGAATTAGTTTTGTCCTACCGTGGACTCATATGGTGACACCCCATGGCTCAAGATTTTGACTATTTTATAAGTGGTTGATCAAAATTCTTCTTCATTGATATGTCATTGGCTTACAACAAGCTTCACATACTAAATTTGGTTGGCATGCCAAAATCCATAAAGAATCATTTCATGTAAACCTACATGCACATCTATAGCACTCATATATTTTCTAGGTAAATTATTAAATTGGGTGGGTGATGATTCATAATTATTTAGAAGGGTGAGTTAAAAAATAATTTTCCTGAAGTATTAATTATATTAAAATTCCCAAAAATAACCTTTACCCAAAAATTATCACATGAGATTATTTATATGTTGGTACTCTCAAAAAGTGGTATCACAAATTATCCCACTTGCTCGTAATAAGCTACACAACAAGCTCCTAATGAGCTACACATCAAGTCCTAATGAGCTCATGTGATATCATAACCTAATCACATTATTGGCCTTTGATATTTATATATTTTTTACTTTAGTATCTATGTATAATAAAAATTAAATTGTAAATATGTTTTTATAAATAATTAAATTTGGTGTTTCTTTTTTTTTTCTTCTCATGATTGATCTTCCTCTCATCTTGTCAATTACTCATAGTATTCATTTAAAATTGAATAACCTCATCTTGCTCATCGTGTCACATATATATTTTTTTATTATGTACTTGATAATGAGTCAATTGATAATGAGTCAATTGATAATGATGATGTAGATTTTTTTTTTATTTTTTTTTTGCATATCCTTAATGATGATGTAGATTTATTTCCATAAGTTATTGTTTTCAAATTATGAATAATGTTTGTTTAGATAATTGTAATTATGTTTATAGTTTGGAAAGATTGTTTTTGAATTAGGATTTGTGATTATGAATAAAATAGAAGTATGAATTAAATTCTGGTAACTTTATATATGACAAACACAAACACACACAAATTCATGCACTCAATTTTAGCTATTATTATATATTGAAACATTTAGATTTAAAGTCTTTAATAAAATGTACAATTTTGATTACTTTACAATATTTATAATTTTATATTATAATATTTATATATAATAAAAATAAAAATATTTTAATAAATAGTAAAATTTGGTACTACTTCGATGAGAAAACATCTTGTTAGCAAATCTATTAAAATATTTATTAGATATTGAATTCAATATTTTTTTTATTCTTATTTTTTTATGTTCCTTAATCTGTGGCTTGACATATCTGAAAGCCATCTTGC
The DNA here is from genome assembly GCA_029783825.1 of Sapria himalayana. Taxonomy (NCBI): domain Eukaryota; kingdom Viridiplantae; phylum Streptophyta; class Magnoliopsida; order Malpighiales; family Rafflesiaceae; genus Sapria; species Sapria himalayana. Next base: position 2,657,672 of record JAREIK010003431.1, on the reverse strand, counting down.
TCTGTCTCAATGTTGTTCATTATACATGTCTTTGGTGGCAAGTCGATCGATAATGAAGACAGTTTTATTTACATGAGTTTTGTTTTCAAATCATGCATTTTTTAAGTAATTGAAATTACATAGTAATTTATAAATGTTGCTCAGATATTATTTTATCTTAAAATAGAGGCATGAGTTAAATTTTAGTAATTTTACATTTTCTAATTTTAAACACACACACACACACACACACACACACACACACACACATATCTCTCGAGATAATCAAATATGCCCATAAGGTCTATCTATCTCCAAGGATGCTCATCCTTAAAATCTACTTAACTTTTACCTACGTCTTTCATCGGAAAAACTATTTACAACTACCATTTTAACTTGTCAATCTATATGCTTTGCGGTGACTGATAATGAATATATCATGAACACACAATAAAAACATAAAATGATCATTGAGTGAGTGTTATCTGAATATACACAATAATTACTAGAAGTATGATGAAGGTCATAAGATTTCATGAGTTGTCTTAAGAAGATCACCATGAAGAAAGGGTGACTTTACATTGAGCTGACTGATTTTTAAGTCCAAGCTAAAAATTTAGTCTCACGATGGATCGAATAGAAGATATCTACATGAAAGGAGAAAAAATCTCATCAAATTTAACATTTCTCTTACTAAAATACTTTATAACTAATGAGTTTTGTATCTTGGTTGAAAATAATAGTCACCATATTTTAGTCTTAATATTGACTTATCCTTCAATGCCCACTTCTCATAGATAAGAGAATCAGATAATAAGTGATTGATATGTATGTAGGCATTCTCTTTTTTTGTATATCATGAAGTCGTTCTTTCTTATGCTCAAAAGAGTTGATTTCCTAAAAGGACTCAAGCTCATTGACATCCATGACTAATACATAATTATGATATGTTGAGGATAACCAACAAGACATGAAAGATCTTATTTTAGGCTGATAAGTAATATTAGGAAACATTATGGATTTTCTCTATTCTTTTTGGAGTGATATCTCCCACGTCGTCAACTGACAATTTATGAGGTTTAGTATCATTATATGACTATTCAATTTCTTCTCCGTGATATGATTAATCTATGAGAGGAAGGGGTGTTAGGTCTGTATGAATAATGATCTTCATGGGTTCCCTCAGATGACTACCACCTATAAATTAGTCCTCATGAAAAGTGACATCTATGGTTTAAAGAATCTTCCTAACAATTTGGTCCTATAATGTGTATCCAAACTCACTAAGTTCGTAGCCAAGAAAGCTACACTAATGCATAGTGTTAATCAATGTTAATCTCTCATCTCTTAGAATATGAATGAAGGATTTACAAGCATTGTCTCTCAAACAAGTTTATAAATGTCTTTCCTATCTAGACCCAATTAAGAATATCAACTTCCATTATAGCAAAGGGCACTTGTTGATGAAGTCAATAATAGTTTACATTGTTTCTACCCTAAAATCCTTGGGAACACATTGGGAGAAAGTATGCACTAGACTCGCTCTTCAATAGTTTCATTCATCATGTCAATCACATCATTCAACATAGTCATCTTGATTGCTTCCCTCTCAAGTCAAATTTCATGGTATATGTAGTAGCATTCAAAATGATCCATATACTATCCTCCATTATCAAAGAACACATAAATTAGCTTTCAGTTAGCTTCTCTCTTAACCATAGTTTAAAAATACTTAAAGACCTAAAGCACATGGTCCTTGGTCTTCTGGATAGTGGATCACACCCTCTTAGAGTGATCATAAATAAAATTTACAAATAGTGAGCTCCACCAAGTATTCTATTTTGCATAGAGTAAACATTAGAATGTATAAAATCTAGACTATTTGTTATACTTGAAGGAGAAAAAGAACAAAAAGAAACTCAATAGATATTAATGCAATCCATCACCTATCAAAAGATTATACTTGATCAATAAAAAAATATGCCTTATAGTTAAAAATTTCATGTCATTCTTACTCACATGATCAAGTCTCTCAAATTTGTGACTAATAATGTCTATTTAATAAACAATATTTATTTGATATCGAAAAATTCTTAGTTTCACTTGGGTAGTATGATGAGCACTCTCTTTCCTATTCTCACAATGACTATAAAGCCCTTGGCTAGTTTCCATTGAGTACTAGATTATCAACTCACATTCCTCAAATCATCCAACATGCTTTATGACATAAAGTTAATTTGAATGTTTGAAACATAATAAACATCTTTTATAATTAGTTGATGTCCAATCTATATTTACAGACCTAACTCTCTGTTTTGCATATTCTAGAGGTGCCACTGTCGCTATGTCATAATCACCTAGTGTTTATGTAGTAAATAGTCAATAATGAGGGATAATATGAAATGATACAATTGAATTAATTATCCAATCACCTTCTTGACTCACCATGTTAGCAAAAATAACATCACTAGACATCATAATATCTCTTCCACTTCAACAATGATCTCTTTCATGCACTCCTACTAGAGATGCTTTTGGACCTAATAATATTTCTTAACAAGTTGTAGTTTAGTATAGTTTTGCCATTTTACAATCTTTCTATATCTCAAATTACCCTTTCGATGATAGTTCTGATATTACTTTGTATGTACATTTTAGTACTTCTATCATATCTCTCAGTAACAAGTATTCTAAGAAAATTCTATTTTTTCATATCTCCTCCTTTTTAATTCAATAAATGTTGGTTAGCCAAATGTATGGCTACTACATCATTAGGGGATGACGTTCTCATGAATACTACCAAGTTATCTTATCTATCAGGAAAGCAAATGAAATAGTAAGGAAGCAAGTAATTAATCATATAGGAATATCTTCATAGATGTTAGCTAGATTACTAGCTCTTTGAAGGTATTCATGTGTATTACTATTTGACTCTCATCAAAATATTTCATTTTTACTAAATATCTAATAATTAATTATTTATTACTTAATATGTTCTCTTCAAACTTTGACTATATTTTCTTTCACAATATATATGTTCATAGTTACTCTTAAACATTGACTATATCTTCTCTGAGATATAATAATGGGCATCAATATCAATGCACTACTAAATAGTTGATGTGGCTCTTAAATACAAAGTCTATCCTTCATAGTTACTAAGATTTAGACTTACTAATAACATGGACATACAACTACTTAACAATGAGAAAGTCTCACATCACATTGTTCAAGTTATTGTAATAAGTTAAGATTAATTTAATTTTCATTGAATGTTCTTCCATTATAAAAAAAAACTAAATTCAAATAGATAATTCGGAAAAACTCAAATGAACATTTACGAAACTATGATACCAAAGTTTTGGTATATGGTGCTCTGGTATCACTTTGTTGGTGATAATTTGCTTTGGCACAACAAAAGAAATATGTATAAATTTTATTTAGTTTTTTTTCCATTTTAAAGCTTTTAATTTAATTTTCAAATGGTCATAAAAAAAATTCCTTTTAAATTTAATCGAAATACATTAAATAGAAACTATAATATGATGTTCAACAAAAATATAAATTTAGCAGTGTTCAAATAAAATGATAGACACAATCGAACAAATAAAATTATAGTTCAAATAAAACTATAATAGAGAATATAAATTTATATTTGAATGCTACTAAATTTATTTTCGAACACTACAAATGTGTAAACTTTATTTTTCAGTATGTTGTATTCCAATTTAGTCTAAATCATAATATAAATTATAGTAGAGTGAGACACAAATAGAAATAGAACATTGTAGAATTGAAAATTCAATATAACAATACAAAACAAACAAAATACAATGCCGACAAAGAATTTGCAACAAAACAAAATCACATGTCAATAGAGCAATTACATTAGAACAAAATCACTACTAACGAAAGCAATTTCAATAGAACATAATCACCACAATAGCAAAGAAATTTTCCACAAAATAGAACCATCAAGCAACAAAGGAAGAGTTTTTGCTAACACAACATGACAACAATTAGAAGTTGAATGAATGTTGATAGGATTGAGGAACACGTGTTTTATCTCCATTGTTTTTCATTTTTATAGAGGTGAGAGAAGGTGAGTAATCTTCACATGCATCATAAAGAAATAATGATTCATTAGAGAGAGAGAAGGAAATATTCTTTCACGTATTAACAGAAACAAAAACATGGTCCCCACAATTCTAGAATTCCACTCTATTTTTAATAGTTTCCATTCTATTCTATTTTTTTTTTCAATAAATCATCATACAAAACGAAAAAACACATTTTTCCATTACATCATACTTCTTGAATTCTACTTCCATACTAAAAACAAAAAAAAAAAAAAGATCCACATTAATATGTTCGAAAAAAAAAATAAATTAAAAAAAAATAATTTAATAAAATAAATTCAAAATAATTTAAATTAATTAAAATCCAACTGAACCGGTTTGAACTAGTCGACCCACGTTAAGCAGATCCAACACATAACACATTTAGATACATAAATAGTTTTTTATATTGCCATACACACACATGCTCTCTTACACTTTTTAGAATATACACATATGTCCATTCATTTTTAATTATTTTTGTGTTATCAAATACATTGATTTTAAAATTGTGATAAATTTTACAAATTTGATTTTTTAATAATTTTTATTAATATTTATAACATTTATATATTTTTAGTGTTCAAAATATCACAAAATGTAACATTATAATATTTTGAAATTTTTAATATATTGAAAGCTCATATAGACATGCTTGTATGGGTGAAGGTAAGTGTGGAAATAAACACATATCAAACTACTATGGATAGGCACTACCAAGGATGACACTTTAGTAGTTATCGAGGTGTCAAACGGGCTGGGCCAGCTCGGCTTGGTTTTTTTGGGCTAAACCGTAGCTGGCCAGCTGTGCCTGGCACAACATGGTTCATTGGAAGTTAGGCCCGACATGGGTCCATAGCCTGAAATCCGCTCGGGTTTGAGCTAGTTTGGGTTGGGCAGAAACCCTAATTTTTTTTAAAAATTAGGGGTTCGACCATGCACAATCACACTGATGCGCCCCCCCGCACCTTGTCGGGGCTCACCAAGCCTCGCCCATCGGGCATCAGCTTGTCGTCCCTTCATCGTGACCACATTCAGTGTGTGGTCACAATTGACATGCCCACGTGCCAGGCACTCGTGTCGTGCCTAGCATGACATGCATGGTGAATTCCTTGGCCCGACACGATACTGTAGCGTGCCGGGCCCGGGCCGTTTGACACCTCTAAGTAGTTATTTTCTCAATATTTTAAATTTTAATACTAAAGCAATATATCAAACTATGCAATAGTCATTATCATGTCTAATTCATTAAGGTAATAGTTCAACTACCCTTAGTGATTACTTTGAGTATATAATTATATTATCCAACCTATAATTATCTCTAGGACTTGAGATAATATGACACTAAATTTGATTTTGTTTCCCCCACTTGAGTATGCCATATGACATACCTATAACCATGCATCATGGCTAACACATGACTTACATGCTATAATTTCTTAGGTAAAATATTTTACTTAACCCCCACATTACTCTAAGGGTAGTTCATCTAGATAGTATATAATGGATTAGACTTTAATATGTTTGTGCTTTCAAATTCATGAGTGTCATACTTGCAATATTTAACATATATCAACTTAATATTTGTATATGTTTGTTTATCTCACACATTAAGACTAGAAGAGTTATCACTTCCTTTTATTCAAAATACATGAGTAAATTCTATGACATACCTATCACCATCAGCCATAATTGATACTTTTTCTTTTCTCCAAGTATTGCTTTTATACTTTCGAAATCTGTGACATTTTAAGTTGGATTTCATGCCACAAAGTTTAGGTCATGACTATGTCATCTATTTGAATCCTATCTAGAGCATAATTGTCAAGGAATTGTGAGTACCCACAACTGAGGTTTAACTCTTTATAATACAAATTCAATGTGCTAATAAGTTGTTATGGCTTTAGCCTTGGCTTTGTGAGAAAAATATCATGGCACTATGATTGCCACAATTGAATCTATTCTATTTGTAACACAAAGTTGTAGCCCTAGGATTTTGGTGGTGGCTTTGATGTTGGCTCTATGGGATAAGTGTTGTGGTGAGAATGCGGTGATATAGTCCTTTTTCTCTAAAATGAAAAATCATAGTAGAAAATAATGTTGTGACCTATATCTGTTGATGTTATGGTTCGGTTTGAATAAGTCATGACTACTTGTACCATTTAGCTACTCTATTATCATGACATGAAAATAATGTCATACCCATTAAGTGGTTTAGCATTTTTGTGGCTGTGACTCCAAAAAAAATATTATGATCATGATGATTATGTTGCAAAGTAAAATAATTATCTCAATTTGGTAGTAGAGTTGTGGCATACAAAGAAGACCAATATTATTTTGATAGAATTACGTCCAGGAAAGGATGTCACAACTACTCAAGGCTAATATGAATGTTGTATATAAGTCATGAAAAGAGGGTTATCATGGCTCTTCATTGCATCTCTCTCCTACAAGTGTTTCTTTACCAATTTTACCAAAATTCTCTCTAATTTTACCAATACTTTTCATTTCCCTTTAAAATAAGATCTTAGTAAAATCTTTATGATAACTATTAGTATTCATGTAAACAATTATATTTTACTCCCCAAATAAAACCATTTATTTGATATATTGAGTATCAAACAATATGTTATAGTTTATGATAAGTCGTGACTTCACAAAAAAGTCAAGACTACAAAATATAGTCTCTAGTCATAAACATGCAAAATAGGTCGTGACTCTATTTAAGTCATGACTCCGAACTCAAATAGCTATTTTAGCTTTAGTCCAATCATGACTTCAAATAACTGGGTTACAACTCGAAAACATTAGCACCTTATTCAAACAAAATATGAGTTTGCTAATATTCTCTCACTTAGATAAAACTTATTCATTCTAGTCTTAGCTCTGTACTATCAAAACTTCTACTTCCTTTCAATTTCACATTTATAATGCTAGAAGGTTTTTCTTTATCCAATGCCTTCCAATTACCTTTGAATTTAAAGTCAACTTTACAAGGATCCTAGATATTGTATTACTCATCTTTTTCGACTTACTCTAATTAAATTAGATTTCTAGAGGCTCTTGTCTCTTTTGGAGTGCTTGGCTCCTCTCATATAACTTGAACAAAAAGGTATGTATTTTTATCATACCTTTTAGGTGGGTTTCTAACTTATGTATACATTCTTAATACAAAAGCTATCTCCATTCGTGATAGTTCTTCATCAAAAAATTCAATACCACATATATAATGAAGTTGAAACAACATTTGTAATATCATGATAGGAATAAGTTGTGACTCATCATTTCCATGTCTAGACTCCATTGCTTCAAAATTATCTAGCTTGCCAAGATTGATGGGAACCATTTCACACTTTTACTCTTTGAATGCTACATCTTGACTATAGATTATAATTCTCTTTCTAGGTTTAATGCAAGATCTATTTTAACTACATCAGCCTCATTTCCATGTCCCTCATCTTACGTCCAACTTATCTAGGAACATACACCTTGCCTTTACTTGTTTTGTGGCAGCCAATTTTCTTCTATCTAAATAGCAATCATGGTCTAGACATGCTAAGTCATGACCTCAATTTATGCTTCTTTTTACTTCATTTTATTATAAGAGATCCAAAACCCCAAGTTGTAGTGAAATGTCTATTATTTGAATATATATTTGATAGTATCCATAAAATCACACCAATAATAACCCAAAAATATGAGTATATTCTGGGCTATCATTAAAAAAATGATGCATCATACTTGATACTTTCTTTTGTAGCATTCATTCCATGTATCACAATTGCATTAGTAAGCTACATGCTTGGTGAAGTATGCATGGATAACTACAATGCCGTTGGTCACACAAAGTGACTCAAGAAAACCTTATAGCCACCAAATGACTAATAACACTAGTCACAACTCTTACTAGGATACTATTATGACTTTATTATGCTCAATATTTTATAATTATGTAAAGTATCAAAACCTTATTGGGTAAAAATATCTCATTCAATTAGTCTCACAAGTATATAAGTCATTGAAGTAGTAAAAAAGATTCTTCATCTAGTTATTGATTCTTCAATTTTTGCTTTGGTTAAGAGGATAAATTTGAGTTTTAAGTAAGATTCTTTTATTTTAGGGTTGGTACCTTCCATTATATATGATGACTTATTAAAATAGGTTGCATATTATTGGGATAGCTTATAGAATGAATATTATTTTGAAATTCCCTAGTGTCTTATTGGCATAGAAGATAGTTATCAACTATTAGACATTCCCCACAAATGGTCCCCTCATAGATGTCTATTCAATACTTTAACACCAAAATAATAAATAGTTTTTTCCCAAAGATTGTCCGCAAGTTCATTACTTATAGGCAACTCATAAACTATTCTTGATAGTTATTTTGTATATGCATTCTTATTCTCCACCCCGCATGTCACATAGATGTAAACTAATATTATAGTTAAAATAATTGAAATTTTGTTTTTGTAAGCAACACACTTGCATAAATAACATATATATTTTCTTTTGAATCTCACTAGTGATAGTCATAGAAGAAAAAGTAACTCATTAGACCGTCACTACATTATGAATTACCTTTAAATATGTATGTCTTATGGCTTATCTATCATCATCTACCATGATAACATGTGACTCACACACAAAAGGTAGGAGTATGCCCTTTGGAAAAATATTCTATAAAATATTTACACAAATTCATGGTCAGTTTTTCTGAGATGTGTACAATGGATTGACTTATAAAAGCATTCATGTTTTTGACTTTATAAACATCATACTCACATGATTAATATACTAAATAAATATTTAGTTTTAACATAAAGGTTTGTCTCATATATTATGATTAGAAAAATTGTCACTTCTTTCCTACTATTATGTGTGAATGTGCTTCATGCCTTATATGTCACCATCCATCATGATAAAATGTATAAACCCATAAATAGACAAATCCTAATTATAATTCTACATAATTACCATATCCATCAATATTTAAACCACAATAATATCCAAACATAAATTTCATTTATAAAGTATCCATCACAAGTAATAAAATATAATAATCATATACCTTAATTAGCCTGATATTTTAGGAAGAATTCATATGAGATAATTAAAGAAATATGTATTGGAACTTTGGGATCCCAATGAGAACCTTCAAGAGTGTCTAGGAATCAAATCCTAAATCCACAATACTTGGTTTTTGCACCTCTGATTTCTTCTTAGGAAGAGTCGAAATTCACCCCCCCTTAAGATTTATGTTTGTACCTTACGTTTCCCCTTTGTTGTTGAATATATCCTAGAATTGTATAAAATTCAGCTCCAAAACCCCTAGTTTTGGTGTTTTTGGTCATGCCCTAGAACTCATTTTTCATGCCCTAGAATTCTTCTATGAAATTTTTGATTTTCTTTTTTATACACGAACTACTAGTTACAAACTTTAAGATGAAAATCATAACTTTTTAGGAGAAATGCTCAACTTTGGTCTTTTTCTATCTTTAGAATACTATGATTTTAGAAATAACAATGACTATACATTTAGTCAATGAAACACAAAGTTATGGTACTTGGAATGGGTTGTAGCTTTGGTCTCTCTTTTGCATCAAATAATTGTAATGATGGGTATGGCCTTGGCCATATATTTTGTCTTCATAACCCTAAGTCATAGCATTGGAAGGGTCACAACTTTGGTCTCTATCTTATTTCAGATAGCCAAATCACAAGGAATGGCTGAGGCTCTGATAATTTTTCCAGAACAAAATTAGCATCATTGAAAATGATCATGGCTCAAGTATTATTTTCTAGAACTTTTATAACTAAAAGTCATGGTGCTTACAATAGCACAACAATATTTTCTTTACACTTATTGGCTTTGTAATGAAAAAGTCATGGTACTAGAGATTTGTTATGCCTGTAAGTACTAGTGAGTTACTTAGTTTCAAAAACACTAAATTAAAGTCACAAGCAAAAAAATTAATATGCGCTAGTGAAGCTATGACTCCAAGAAAATTTTATAGTCAAATAGAATATATTGCACAAAAAAAATAATTATATCAAAGAAGTAGTAAAATTATGATGTATCAAGATTATCATGACTATTTGTATAGTTTCGGCCAAGAATGAATATTAAAACTAACTTTAACTCAATGAGGTGTAATAAAGTTGTAGCAAAAGAATATTATGAATTTATATAATTTTTCTCTCTCATCCTCAGCCATCCACCAAACCCCTATTTCACACACAAAATCTCTCAATTTCACTTATATTCGTTATATTCCATCAAAACTTAAAATTGGGAGAAATCATTCATCTAAAAGTTTTTTTTATATATAACATAAATATTCACCAAAATAATTAGTTTTATTTGATATTTGACATACTAAATAAACTCACAATTTAAAATAATTTCTCATTCCCAAGCAATTTCTACCCCTCAATATAAAAAAATTATTCAGTCCACTACACACAACTTTAACAAAAAATCGATTACACCATCACAATATTAAAGCAAACAAAAAATATAAGTCAATGAGTTAGGAAGGTCAATAGTGTGACTTCCTTTTAGGATCAAACTTTTAAAAGGAGAAATATGCTCTAGAATGCTCAAATAGTGGCATCGAAGTAGATAGTTTCTCCAAATCTCTTTTGTTGGTGGCTACCTAATCCAATATCTTTCCAAAAATATCATGCAATGAATTTTGTCTTCTCCCAATATATTTCAATGTGCATTCAAAGGATCTCATTATAAAATATAACTATTTTTTGTTCACATTGTATTTTCTTAATTTTTAAGTTCACTAGTTCTCTTGAGATTGTATTTCCCCTCTAATTCTTTCATCACTCATCTTTACCATTTTTCCAATCTATTGTGATTGCCTCATAAGGTTTCCTAAATTATTTAGCACTACTCTCCACCTCAATTTACACTCATTACATACCTTTCACCAATAATTTATAAATTTTGCCTTTAAATTTTCTTAGGTCACCACAATTATATAAATAACCTCATTTTCTTTTTGAGATGTACTTCTCATATTGCATCTCAATTCTTTGTTTCCTTTGGTATTACTATACAGAGATATTGGATCTTTTTTTTAGGTAATCTTTTTTTTTTTCAATGCCTGGCTGAATATTTTTCAAAATATGAAAAAATATTACTTCATATACTTCCTTGTGTAGCTAGGGAATCCTCAATACAATCTTCTTCTTCTTCTTCTTCTTCTTCTTCTTCTTCTTCTCATCTTCTGCCCCTTCTTTCCATAGCTTCTATGTTGGCTTCGGTGAAGGATAAGCCTTCTTTCCAAATATCCACTGTTCTTCTCCCTTGAGGGTTAGCTTTTTTTTTTCAATCTTCTTAAAGCTCCCTTTTAAATGCATGACAATGTCAAGGGGAATACCCTCAAGCACAACTCATTACTATCATCATCCATATGGACTCCCTCAGCTCGACATAATTAAGTAATCAAGGAAGATTAAATTATTAGGCTAGAAAATTTACCCTTTTGTAACTGAGAATGGACTTATCAAGTATTTTTCTCATATCAAATCTATAACCCGTCAAGAGAAAATAAAGCAAAATTATCATATCTTACACAATGGTTGAGACATGGAGCTTCAACAACAAAAATGAGCTAATAAAATACAACAAAGCTTTACTCACTTCTTTGAAATTGGGTTACTATTTTAGGGATTTGAAGGCCATGCTATCCCTAGCCTTTAGTGATCTAAGTAACACATTAAGAATCTCTCCATCAAAATGTATCCAAATTTCTCTAATGGAGCATCTCTTTTCTTCCAATTCTTTAAGATTGGTGTAGAATTCTCTCATTACTAAGTCATTTTCTCTTTCTTTGTGGGCACAAAATAAGTTTGTCCTTTTTTTTTCATCTCCTAGAAGTGGAAGTATAATATATGAAGCCTCACTCTCCAATAATTTTTTTAAGAACATTGAATTCATTGGTCTTCTATGTGATTCCAATAGAAAAGTCATCATGGACATCATGACTCTTTTTGGAATTTTTTTTCTTTTATTTTTTTGATAACAAAATTTTCTCCATGGTTGTACTGAATTTTAAGGTGCTGGGGCTAGAATTTAGGGTTTTGGAGGTCAAGCAAGGTTGTGAATTTGCATATTTTTTTTGAAAGTTACAATGTTGATTGATGACCATGGCTTTGATTCATTTGAATGTCGCATTGATAAATGATGTTTGTGGTTCTGAGTCTTTTGAAAGTCACGGCACATGATGATGGCCATGACTTTGAATCTAATTTGGTCAAAATCATAACTAGATTTAAATATGTGATACATTATCATAAAAGGGTATAGTATGTATCATGGTATGTGTGGTTGATATGCAACAAATAACAAAAGACATTTATTTCTCAAAAAAAAAAAAAAGAAAATACATGTGGTTGCCTCACAAGCCTCACTATATTTAGTATCCGTAGCTAGACTTTCAATAAAATCTTTGCTTTATTTATAATTTTTGTAGGTCATATAAATTTCTTCATATTGTCTTTTACTTTCTTTTTTTCTTTGTACTTTTTATGTTTCCTAGTAATATTATATGTAATACTACCTCAATAGTAGTTTCCACATTGATTATTAGTGTTGAGTGTACAAATCTCCTTTTTGTTTATTTTGGCCATGATATTATAATGTGTCATGGCTCATTCAACTTCTTTGACTTGTTTCTCTATATTGACTAGATTTATATCATCCACATAAAGTTCAAATATAATATTTTCTTTAAACATGTCTAAATTAGTGTCTTTAAGACTCCAATCATCTCAATCACTCTTTTTCCACTTCATTTACTCTCTTTGTTTCTTTTAGAAACTTGATGATTATACCATAAAAAAAGTTTTGAAGATTAGATGAGGACTATCAATTACAATCTCTTTATGGATCCCAAATCTCAGATCTTCATACCTCATAACATTCTAATAATAGAATTGATTTATGTTACCATTGGGTATGAGATAAAATTCAATATTTTGGTGAAAAATATGTTTCATCATATTGATACATTAGGCTATACAAATTCATCTTTTACTTTCAAAGTTTTTGTCTTTTTGATTTTTTTGTGGGTCCCAAGGTGTTAGCTCGATCTCAGAGTTTTATTATGTTGATTAATGGCTAAAAAATAAAAATAAATAAATAAAATTCTAACAAAAAGATACAAATAAGTAATATAAGTTAAGCAATACACATCGAGTCACAAATTAAAGATATTGATATCCAAACTACAAAAAAAAAAGAATTATTATTTTTCAAAGATAGTTATGTCATCTAAAGTTGATAGCAGTTCCAAAAATTTATTGTAAGTCTATTTCAATATATAATTTTTAGGATTAAACAAAGTCCTAAAATCTCATTGGATAAGGGCCTCTCATCCAAACAATCACTCAAGTATAAGGGTCATGCAATTAGTAATATGAACCTTTCATCTATATATATTTCATAGGTATTGTGTATGTAGTTTGATCAACCAACTATCAATCAAATGCTGCTCTAGCTGAGAAGATAAGATTAGATTTTAGGTAAGATTCTTAAATTCTATGATTGATATATTATATTATACATGATAGCTTATTTAAAAAGTTTAGATATTATTGAGTAGGTTATAGAACAAATGTAGGATTATTGTGAAATACCCTAGAGCTTTACAGGTATACAAGATAGTTATTAACTATTTATCCCTCCTTAATAATGGTCATCTCATGACTAATCTTCAGAACATTGCTAGAAAAATATCAAATTATCTCTACTTGAAAGTTATCAATGAGTCCATATCTTTTAGGCAACTCATTAACTATTATTAATGGTTACTTCATATATGCATTCTTATTCTCTACTCTCACATTTTATGTCGATAAAAACTAATATGATAGTGAAAGTATTTACATGTTTGGCTTCGTGAGTAATATATTAGCATAATTAAATATAATTTCCATTAGAATCTCACCTATTATAGTCATATGATATAAAATAACTCACAAGATTATCACCACCATATGATTTACTTCCACTTATACATGTCTTTTGGCTTATCTATCATCATTCACCATGATAATAAGTGACTCTCACACTAATGGTAAAATTCTTAGCAAAACATTTTATAAAATGCCCACAACAAGTAATGGTCAGTTCTTCTAAGACATGCATAATAGATTGACTTATAAGAGTATTTATGCTTTTTGTTTCTTAAGTATCATACTTACATGATTAACATATCTCAATATCAAATTTTAACATATGAGTTTGTTTCATGTGTCATGATTATAAGCATTATCACTTTTTTCCTATCATTACTCATAAGTGTTCTCGTGACTTGCATATCATTATCCACCATGAGCATGCACAAATTACTAACAAAAAAAAATCATAATTTTACTTATAAATTATTTGCACATCCATCAATATACAAATCACAATAATATCTAAATATAAATTTTATTCATAAAGCATCCATCACAAATAATGAAATATAATAATATTATACCTTAATGTAGTTTAACATTGGAAAGAAATTCTCATGAGATCGTTAGAGAAATATCTCATGAAATTTTAGGGTCTAATAATAATAATATTGAAGAGTATCTAGGAATCTAATCCTAAATCTATAATATTTGGTTTCAGTGCCTCATATTTTTCCTTCGTGAGAGTCAAAATTAACTACCATTCTTCTACTCCGGCTTTATTTTTGTTCCTTGCATCACCTTTTTACTCATGATTCTTCCTTAGGGTATGATGAAATTCAGCTTCCAAACTCATAACTTTCATCTCTTTTCTCATGCCTTAAAACTCATTTTTCATGCACTAGAATTTTACTTTGAAAGTTATCGATTTTCTAACTTTAAAATATCATGGCATCAGGAATGTCCATGGTTGCATATTTAGTCTCTTGAATACAAAGTCATAATACTAAGAATGAGTTATAGCTTTAGTCATTCTCTTGCATCAGATGGTAATAATACTAGGAATGATCATGACTATATATTTTATCTCTATAACTCAATGTTATGATATTAGAAATAGGTCACCTTGCTCTCTCTCGAGATCAGATGATCACCGTACTAAAATAATCATGGTTTTGGTTATTTCTTCATGGAAAAATCATAGTCTTAGAAATGATCATGACCCACGTATTACTCTCTAGAATGTGAAATTAATAATTATGAGCTAATGTGAAATTAATAACTATAAAAATTATTATGAGCTAATATAGTTGTAATTCCAACAAAGTTTTGTAGATAGATATAAAGTATTGTATTATGAAATAATTATGTTAATGATATGATAAAGATATGATAATTGAAGATTATCATGAATATTTGTATATAATTTTGACCAATAATTTACAGTAAAACTGTAGCTTAATGAGGTGTAACAAAGTTATAAAACAAAAAAATATTATGATATTATATAATTTTTTTCGCTCATTTGCTTCTCATAGAATTATCATATCTTTATTTCACACAAATATTTCTCAATATTATTTATATTCGATATATTCTATAAAAAATTATAATTTAGTAAAATTATTTATTTTAAACCTTTTTTTTTATGTAACATATTATAAATAGAGGTGCCAACATGTGCTACACCCTGGAACTCAACCGGATGGATTTCTGGAGATTGCCCTTGCAGGAGAGATTTCTAGCGAGATTTCAAAAAAATTTTAGGATCTTATTCGATGGCCGTTGACAGAATTTGATAAAATTTGGACAATAGATTGGCTTTGAGATAAATTTCATTTCTATATAATTATTTTGATATAATTTATTAAAAAAAATCCGGCGGTGGCCGACAGTGGCCGACGTTGGTGTTTTTCCGGGAGATAATTTGAAATCCTAAATCTAATTATTTACAAAAACAAATTTGATATTCATAACCGCGCCGACACAATCTTCACAACGGCATAAATTTTTTAAATTTCTGGGCCTAAAATTTTTTTGTGGCGACAGATGCGGCGGTGAATAGTACATACGCCGAAGCCGGAGCCTGGGAGCTTGCTAGGCAGGGGCGCATCGGACTGTTCGGTTTTATAGGCCGACCGGCTGGGCTTATTTGGGCGGCCGTAACTGTACAAGGCCGCTGGATTGGTCGAAGTGAGTCAAAAGACCATGTTTTTGTACTATTGGCATTTATTTAGGCTCAAAAACCCCATATATATATAGGGCGGTAACCGAGCCGAGTTGCTCGCAAGCTGCTCGGCATTCGGCTCGTTAGAAGCTAGCTTGAACTCATTTATTAAGTTAAACGAGTCGAGCCTGGACATCATTTTAAGGCTCGTAAGTTAAATGAGTGAGCACCCACAAACTCGGCTCCTCAGCTCGTAAACAGACTCGTGAACATGGAGAAGGTTTGATGCACAACAAATTTTTCCTACAAATGAACATGATAATATTTTAACTCTTGAACTTCAATCAAGTTAATTGAACTTTTATTATTTTATCTTTTTAATTTAGTTGTATGTTGGCTATTTTAGATGAACATTTTCTTTTATTCCCGAACATCATTTTGAGGCTCGTAAGTTAAACGAACCAAGCCCGAGCACCCTTAAACTCAGCTCGTCAGCTCATAAATAGGCTCGTGAACAGGCTCGTGAATAGGCTTGTGAGCAAACTCGTTAATCAGGCTCGTGAACAAGCTCGTAAGTTAAACGAGTCGAGCCCGAGCACCCTCAAACTCGGCTTGTCAGCTCGTAAACAGGCTCGTGAACAAGCTCGAGCCTACTCCTTTAAAACCGAGCCGAGCCGAGCCTGCCTAATACTCGGCTCGTCTCGGCTCGGTTACACCCATATATATATAGTATTTTGAGCCCTTGATTTCATTTTTAGCAATATTTTTGCGAGTTTCTGCTATTTTAGTATTTTTTTTGTGCGTGGAAAATTTATTTATTATTTTTTTAAATCTATTTCCTCTGTTTATTTTTTATAATGCATAGCATGATCATGTGGAGAAGTGAAGAAGAGACTGATTGGCAAAGAGAGCTAGATTTTGACCCTCACATCTTTAAGAGTGATCTTTATCTGCCCATGACATGTTGAAAGGACAGCCAACCCACAAATCCACAAATCCACAAGAGACATTTATTTTCACCACTTCGAAAGGGGATGATACATTTGTTAAGGGTTCTCTTGTGCTTATTGTTGAGGCGGTGAGGCTCGCATCTACTAGGCAGGGCAGAGACATAGTCTTTAGCACTCTCGCCCCAATAAGCATGGCAAGGAAGGATTACATGATGGATATTGGAGAGGAGGAACGTGCGACCACTTCAATTAAGAAGAGATCATATACCAAGGTGGTTAGGGGCATGAGAGAGAGACCTATGCCATGGGGCGATGCTAGGCAGGTTTATAGAGCTGGGCAAACTCCTCATGCCATTGAAAGAGACCTGGGGGAAGTGCGAGCCGAGATTCTGCCTCGTGATAAGTATAGCTCAGGAGTAGAAAAGGCTAATAAAAGAAAGATGATTGTCGATAGCTCGGGTCAATTTCAGATGAACCAGGGGCCAGTGGCCACACTGAGGGATGGGCACCCTGGATTATTCATTATGAGGGAAGAAATTATGGCCAGGAGCCAGCTATACTCGCTCACTCTCATAGGTAATGCCTCGAATAGAAATATTTGGTTATCAGAAATAGAAAATTTTCAAAAAGCAAAAGCAAACTTAAGAAGGGATGTAGAGTTGTGGCAGATCAAAGTGAGACACGTATTGATCTGATTTTCACACGAGTCTGATTATATATGGATCTAGTCCAGGGGAATGTTTCATATCAACTTGCTGATGCTTAGACTTTGGAAGTGGGTGTCAAAGTTTTGTCTACTTAGGGTGTGCTAGATTGTCCTAGTTTGGGTATAGTTCCCTCTCTTGCGAATTCACTTCTATGATGCCCAGACATTGTATATGCTGACTAGTTTGATTGGCTGACCACTACATATTATTGGCAAGATTAATCATTTTCTATCGGCATCTACCTCACCGAGAGTATTGGTCGAGGTTGGTGTCGCCAAATAACCAATCAATGATTTATAGATAGGATCCGAGGATGATAGATTCTAGCAAATAGTGAGGTACTTGGGGGATCCCAAATATTGCTCCTACTGTCGGAAGGTGGGTCATTCAACCGAGACATGCTATTTTAGGGACTCGAATGATCGAAGACCCCGAGCGAGTAGAGGGTAGGAGATGAGCATATATGAGCGGATAGAGATGCTCGCTTGTTAGTATGCCTAGGCCTACTATCAAGAGGGTATGGAGGCCCATAGTTCTGAGGAGAGAGACACCGGTGGGGGAAGCGATCAAGACTATGTCTCCCAAGATGAGAATGATGAGGAGAGCTCACAAGGCATGAGACCAACCTATTGGTGTGTCGAACAGGTTCCAAATCTTGTCACCAGAGATAGAAGATGATGCATTTATCATGGAGATGCCCAGTATAACTGGGTCCCAGATGGAGAGCGAGGTAAGGGTGGACTCGTGCCTAGAGGTGGAGAACAATCAGATGGAGTTGGAGTGCCCCCTACATCTGTCACATGAGTATTGCGATGACTCACAAGCGGAGGAGGTACTTCTGTAGGGGCTGGTGGGACCCTAGTGATGTCTTTGGATAGTACCACTGTGGTCCATAAGACCATGATAGTAGAGGATGCGAGACTCACTCAACGGGATAGCCCGATGCACTGTACCTCCTCGCTGGTCACTAGGACTGTGCATTTGATAGTGAGAGGCAGTGAGGAAGGGACAATGAAGGGAGATAAGTTCAAGCTCATGACTTCTAAGCACACTCGTAAAAGGGAGCACACGGCCAAGGGAGAAAAGATAGAGTAAGTCGAGTCGTAGAGCCCAAAGTGTTATATAGTTACCATTGTAGATGAGCATTGGACATCTCCATGGTCGCCCATCATGGTGAGTAGGCGGCCAGCAAAGGGAGGAAGCGAAGAGGTTATGGTATGGGCTGACATGACATCTCTCCTCCCGGATTGCAGTCGAGGGGAGGAGATCTCAGGAAACATGGGAATGAAACTCTCTCCAAACAATACATGGAAGGACTAGATATGGAGGCGCCAATATGTGAGATTAACTCGGAGGTTCGGATTACTCCCAATAAACTCGGATTCTCAAAAACATTTACATTGGTGATGATAAATGAGGAGATAGGGAAGAGAATGAGAAGGATGGAGTCACAGCAGGCTTATGAGTTTGTCGTAGGTAGAAAGTAATATGCCTCATTATGATGATTCTCACATTGAACATCAGAGGCTTAGCAAAGTCAAATGCCTTGAGGAGAGTCCAGAAGTTGTGCAAAATCCACAAGGTTGTGATTTTGGTAACTTTCGAGTCATTCCTTAACGCAAATAGATTGAAATAATTTAAGATTAAACTAATTTTCACTTTTTCCTGGAACAATCCAAGCAATAAAATTTGAATTTTCTAGAATGAAGAGATGGAAATATGAGATTCTTCATGACGAGATACAAGCTGTACACATAGGCATGCAGAGTAAGCTCTGGAAGCATGTTTTCAGGGTCAACTTTCATATATGCTAGATGCAGCATTCATAAGAGATAAAAAGTTGTGGGCGCATCTCTGCAACTTTTCGTAGGACACTCTCCCATCATGGCTGGTAGCGGAAGACTTCAACGCTGTCTTCAGCTATGATGAGGAAGCAAGAGGAAAACCCCCGAAATCAAGATCCATGGAGGATTTTAATGAGAATATGCAGTATAGTGGATTGGTGGATGTGAGATTTGAAGGATCCCAGTTTACATGGACAGATAGAAATATTTGGGCCCAGCTGGACATAGTCCTGATTAATATCGAATTGAATGACATATTTTATCATCGGAGGGTTTGCCACTTAAATAGAGCCATGTTAAATCATTCCCCATGCCTTATCGAGTGGAATAATGATATCATCCGAAGAAAGATGACATTTAGATTTCAACACATGGTTGAAACACAAAGATTTGCATGAGTTTGTAAAAATAAACTGGAATTATCCCACCAATGAGGTATGATTGAAGAAATGGGCGCATAAGCTATTTTCAACTTAAGTAGTGCCTCAAATCCTAGAATAAGAATGTTTTTGGAGATATCTTCAAAAACATTAACAAGGCATAATATCGTGTCACGAAGTCAGAGAGTGAATGAGATGCCAACAAGATGGAGGAGACTAAAGAAAAATTGAACGAGGCTAGAAGAGAACTGAATGGCTTGCTTCTGAAAGAGGAGATCTTTTGGAAACATAAGTCATCAGTAAAAATGACACAGGTAGGGAGATAAAAATATGAAGTTATTGCACTCATTGGTCAAGAATAGATTCACCAAATTGCATATCCACATATATGGACTGATGAGGAGCATCTATTGACTAATGAGGAAGAGATTAGACAGTCAGGAATAGACTTCTATAGTAAGAACTTGACCAAGACAGAGGTGGAAGTAGACAACATAGACTGCATCCACTAGATTATTTCGGCAGAAGAAAGCTAGTAGCTATGTCGAGGACATTAGAAGAAGTTAAGGACTAGGGGTGACATGATGTCAGATCATATAAGAATATGGATTAGCATATTCCAGTTATAATTTTCTTTCTTTGGTTGGCGCCTTGTGAATGATTTTATTCCAACGGATGACATATTAAAGAGGAAGGGGTTCCACATGGCATCCAAGTGTAGCAACTACTCTGACGAAGAGACATGTATATATTTGATGCTTCACTGTGAGGATTCACAATGCGTTTGGCAAGAATACTTCCCCAACTTAAATACATTGAATCTTATGATTAAGCAAGCATTCAAGTTGGATAAGATGTCAAACATAAAAATTTCATTTGATTTACCATGGATTAGAAGATATGTCTTTCTATTGATAATGTGGGAGATATGAAAAAAGCACAATAATGTCAGATTCAAGGAAAAATAATTTGTGGCTTTTAGAATTATTTTTTGGATTGACGCATTAGTCGAGAATATACTACTAGCATGTTGACCAATAGTTAGATGGTTAAGTAGACGGACCCGTGACTCAGGTGTTTTAGTATTATTGATCTAACAATCCCATTTAGCTTCATTTTACATGTCAACAAGATTACTTTTATGGCAAAGGAGCAAGGCTGTTGTGTCAAGAACCTAGGTATTTTATGGTATATTACTTTTTGATTCTTGGTGTATCTCTTACTTTGTAGGCTAAATAAGAGGAGAACTAGAAATGGTAGAGCTTCGGTAGATAAGTGATGCAAGAAGAGAGTATTGGGGAAAGTTGTTATTCAAAGTTTAGATTTTTTATGCTTTTAAATTCTTACAGTATTCAGACCCTTTTAGTGGTAGATTTCTTTTTTGTAGTTTTATGTGTATTCTGAGCATAGAATCAAAGGGTGCATAAGATTTTTCGGGTTGGCCTAAATCGGTCAGTCTTTTGGCCTATTGTAAACTGTGCGTGCTTGTGATAATAAAATTGTGTGTTAAAAAAAAACATCATTAATATTCACTAAAATAACTAGCTTTATTTGGTATTTGTCATATCAAATAAGTTAGTATGTCAACCTAAAAACTAAAAGTGATGAAAAACAAATAGAATTTGATACTAAATTTGACTAATGGGATATTCCTATTTATAAGAACATAGTATTGATAAAGGACATCCCTGGAACAAGATTTAATTTTGGTTTTAGCACTGAAACATACTATATATTTGACACAAGTTTGATGTAATGACTAAATTATGGTGAATGGATCTTTCATCATTGATGGATATACAAAGATATTAATTCATATTGATTGAATTCCTTCTAGGTTTATATATGAGAAACTAATTCTATTATAACCCAACTATCCAATTAAATTAATGATGTAAATATTTTTTTACTTTCGTTTGGAAAAAATGTTTTATAATTAACATTCACCAAGCTTCAAGTTCTTTGAATCTCATATATTCTAAATACTAGTCCTTCTGGAATCAATCAATTTCTATACAAAGAATCTTCACAGCCACATACTTCTCATCCTTAACCCAACAATGACCACTATCATTAACCCCTCAAATTATCTTTTCCAAATTAAATGAGATGATCCAATTGGATGAATTTACAAGGAAACAAAAGTATTTTGATTTTCAGCATATTATATCAAACCAACAAGTTTAACTAGCTTCTTTCTATATGAAAGGAATTGCTTTGCAATGGCAAATGTTATTAAAAAAAATTCATTAACCACTCATCTAGGATGAATTCATCAAGATTGTACAACTTTGATTTGGCCCAATGAACTTTGAGCATCCATCAGAAGTTTTGAGTCGCCTTAAATAAAATGTAATGGTGGAAGCTTTACCAATACTAAGAATCTTTGGAAAGGCTCTCCCACCATGTTGATGGCATGACTAAAAATGTTTTAATTAAATATTTTATTGCACAATTTAAAGAGGACATTCACTTAGACTTAAAAATTAAAGAGCCTCATATTGGTTGATATCATAAAGGGTGGCTGGGCTAATTGAGGAATGAAACTAATTTATGAGAAAGCAAACTAACGAATTCATTCTCAACCATCCATACTAACATCAAGGGAATCACTCAACCCATTAGTTGGTGTGCTAGACTTTCCTCTGGGCTAAGGCATGAACCAAAATTTCAACACTCAACCAGTAAACATTTAGTCAAATTACTAATCAAGAGGGATAAGAACATAAAGAGAAGGAAATATCTTATTATTGTAATGAAGAATTTTTTCCAGGCCTTCATTGCAAATGGTCTATCCCATAATATGACCATTGAGGATGATGAGAATGATCAATCACAATTAGAAAATCTTAGAGATATACTTAAAATCTCTTTTCAAGCAATTGTATGTACTAATAAAATCTATATACCATACATGTACTTATAAAGCTAAAAACAAGGATGTGATGGTGCTAAAAGATAGTGGAAGTACTTACAACTTTCTTGATCTGGCTTTAGCCTCTAGGTTTGGGTTACCAATAATCCAAGATAATATGTTGGACAATATCAAGTACTCACCCTCTTGCTTCAAAGATTTCTTGTCATCACCAATGACTACATTCTTCATGTCACAAATTGGTATTAAGTAAAAAGGCTTGAAACAATCATACCCATCAATATGGACTAGAAGTGACACCATTTGGAATTGAAGCTTAATAAGTGTGAGGTGATATCAAGGTATTGGACTTGAAGCTTAGAAAGTAGCTAACCACATACTTCAATGTTGTGGGGATTTCCAACACCTTCCAAAGACTAGGATGAATTGGACTTGAAGCCTTATTTAACAAAGAATTCAATTGTTTACAAGATATGTGACTTTATTCAAATAATTTATTCCATTAATAGCAACCAACCATATTCCTATCCACCAAAGATAATCCAACTCATGGCTTAATTCTATCAACTATTCACAACACCTACCAACTTACTTCTAAGGTATTCACATGACCACCATATTCTATTATAGCTAAATGCAAGACCTAGTATGTGTGAGATGATATCAAGACCTTTATTACCAAAAAATTGAGATTAAGAAAATGTTTAAAGTGATTTTATGATTTGGTCTAATAAGGCCAAGCAATAGCTCATTCACATCTTCGATTCTATTTGTAAAGAAAGTAACTGGAGCATAAAAATTTTGTATGGATTATCAAGTTTGAACAACTTTACATTTAAAGATATGTATCTAATTCTTATTATTGATGAACTATTAGATGAGCTCCATGGAGCCAAACATTACTCATTACAACAAAAATCATAATCAATGATTCCTAAAAAGCGTCATTATATATATATATAATATCGCTTATCGAGAGCGTCATCCGCTAGCGTGACATAAAAAGTCTATACATATAATGACGCTTTTTTGCAGTGTCGTTGAATCATACGTTGATGGTAAAATAAAGCATCATTTTTATTAACAATGATGCTTTATTTTAGCGTCAAGGTATGATTCAATGACACTGCAAAAAAGCATCATTATATATTGTAGGTATCAAAAAATTTTTTTATACAATGACGCTTAGAACAAGCATCAAGGAAGATTATAATTTAAATAAATTTAAATTTATAATTATTGTAAATATATTTTCACCTATTATTGTAATACTGCATGCACATAAGAACAAAATTCTTTACAATCCATACCAAGAAAACAGTTTTCAAGTACAATGGGGAACTCAGACTTCTTACAAATCAAAAAAAAAATATAACACAATTTTAACATTTGTTTCTTAAATTCAAATCAAAATTTCTGATATATGCAACTCAATTGTGCCTTAACTCAATAAAACTGATTACTGCTTGCCTGACAAAGTTGAGAGTTAATTTCCAAATAAGGTAACCTGCATACAAATAGATGAATAATAAATACTTACACTTGAAGAAATAAATATATTATAGAGCATTGGAAAAAAAACAGGAATGATAACAATATATCATAAAAATAATTTATATAACAATTGACATATACAATTAAATAAATTTAATAACAACAAAAACAAAGTTAGTAGTAATGGATAAAATATAAAGCTGGAGATTTATCAATTATGACATAAAAGTTGATAAAATTTTTTAAAATACAAAACAATAATAATCCATTTAAAACCTAAAGGTGTGTAGTGAGTTCAAAAGAGATATAAATTACGAACCTCATCAAAAGTTAATGTTATAAATGCCAAAATTTGTTCATGCTTCAATAAAAAAAGGTATCCCCAATGCTTTTCAAACCGAGGAAAGTATTAATTCAGTCACCAATATCACCCATTCAGATCGTACTTCATCCAACTCTTCTTTTTTGTATGATTCCTTCTCATTAAACTGTTGAAAAGTAAAGCATTATCTTAATTAATAAAATTGGAAAACTAAAAATAACTGATATATTGAGAAACAACAAATAAACACATACCTTTGATGTTAGACATCATTGATCAAGAATGATATCTCTCATATATCTCATCACATAGTATCCACATTCAACACTACCTTGTTGTCTTGGGCACTGAATGTAAAATAAAATCAATATATATTTATATGAAGTTACTTGCAATTCATATGGTAAAAAGTTTAAAATTAAGCATAAAACACTAAATATTATATTACTCAGTTAATGAGTTATGTACCTCTAGTACAACCCAATTAGGCTCTCTTTTTGATGATATATGTTTTTAAAGTGAAGATTTCTTTGAGCCCTGCATTAATAAAAAAATTTATGTTGCCACCAAATGCTTCATTATATAATAAGAAGGGAAAAACTTACATATTAACAATGTCTTTAAGATCATCTGCAGGTTGATGATGCAAGGAATCAAGGTAATAGTCAATCAAAGTCCTTATTTCAAGTACCACCAATACCCAATGACAACTACAAAATTAACATTAGTGTAACAACATATCATTTATAATTTGATATATATGCATACTTATAATCTTACTTATGTTAAATAACTTACCCTGGGTTATATTGAATAAAAACAAAATCTGCATTATTTTCATTCATCAACCGATTAGCTATAACCCTTGACCTATTTTTCTTGCTTGCTTCTCCCAATCTAGCTTTGGAAACCAATGTTGGATTTACAAAAATAAATCGCTCTTCCTCTTTAGCATCAACCATGTTTTTATGCAAATGCCTGATTTAATTTCACAGAATATTTAAAAGTTATAAAATTTTAATTTAACTAATATTAAATACAATTCGCATAATGAAAAATTAAAGCATGAATATTTTAATTCAACTCCATCTTTATATTCCTTTGATCTTCTATCCTTTGAGATCCATGAACGATCCATTTTTAAAGAAAATATTAATTCCAATAGATATCACACTTCAAATGGAAGAACTCATCAACATTTCAGTGTTATTCATTGAGCAACCTCTATTTTATCTGTTAAAAGAAAATTAAAAAATTAAATATTTAAAAAAATATTTAAATGCATGTCAGATATAAGATAGAAGAGATGAGCATTATTTTTTGATATATTGTTGAATTTGTTAAAACATGCAAAATTATTGAAATAAAATTTTTATTTGAGGAATTATTTTTGAAAGTAAGTTAGATTCATAGAAAAAAATATTTAAACAAAAAAAATATCATTTAATTATACTTTA
This sequence comes from Sapria himalayana, assembly GCA_029783825.1. Lineage (NCBI taxonomy): Eukaryota > Viridiplantae > Streptophyta > Magnoliopsida > Malpighiales > Rafflesiaceae > Sapria > Sapria himalayana. The sequence continues at coordinate 2,631,458 of JAREIK010003431.1, read as the reverse complement.
AATTAAAGTAAAATATGATAAAAGTCATTTTATAGATATGACATTTAATGTCTCTAGGTCCATAGGCTTATTGATTTTGAAATAGCATGACTATAGAGCACACAAATATATGAACTATAGCCTTATTTTTCAAATCAGAATTTTAAAAGATAGAAATAATTGTAAAAGATAGAAATAGCATGACTATAGAGAATGACTATAAAATAAATTGGAGAAGAAGTTTGCATTGAATCGGAGATAGAAATAAGAATTTTCAAATCACCAATTTCTTCTAGACGGAATCCCAGAAATAACTGGTGCCAAACTAACAAATAGCCTCGACACCGAAGATTGATATTCTCCAGTGAAGGAGAACGTTTCCAACAAATGCAATGCTTGTTGTGATACTTGTTTGCGAAGATGGTGTGATTGAGCTTAAATAGCGGTGCGGTGTATTTAAAGGCTTCAAAAATAGATGAACGATCCAAAATATAAACTATTATTGGTCGCCACTGTTTATTTTAGTAAATGGATAGAGCTGACACTTTTTCATCAATCAAAGATAGAAAGGTTACTCGATTTATCTGGGACTCTAGCTACTCCAACATCCCAAGATCAATTATATCTAATAACGGGCGACAATTTTAAACCCAAGTCTACCAGGACTCCTGCCATGAATTATTACCCCTTGGCATCTGCAAAGCAATGGCCAAGTTGAGGCCTCCGACAAAACCATGTTGATTACCTTGAAAAAACAACTAGACTCTGCTAAATGTAAATGAGTGGAAGAGCTTTCTGAGGTGCTCTGGCTTTACGGTACCACTACCTAAAAGTCAACTGGAATCTATCCTTTTGTGCTCACTTACAAGATGGAAATTATTACCCCTACCAAAGTTGATCGGCCACCATCCAAATAGTTGCACATGATTCAAAAAATACGAAATCAATAGCCATGGTGTTAGATATAAGTGAATAACAACGAAAAGTTGTAGCAGCCTGCATAACACCCCACCAATGCGTATGATTTAAAAATCAAAATCTTATTTCTATTTGGATTAATATGTGTTTCATTGTAAGAAAAAAAAATCATAATAAAATATATAAATGTTAGAGACAAGTAAACTCATATTTATAGATTTACAAAAGATATTCATAATTTTAATAGAATGATAAAGTATGGTAAAACATTAATAAAAAAACATAATTTTAAATAAGTACAGATGAAAAAATAAATAAATTTATTTATGATTGATCTCAATGGTGCACTACATTTAATTTATTTTAAAAACAAGAATAAATTTATGAATGAATTATTACATTGGATGTCATTTTGTGTCACCTATGCTAAGGCAGGATATTGTTTTTTTTAAGTTATCATTGTGACATTGGTGTTCTCAATGAATGAACCTTATCTACTTATATTTTTGTTGAACAATTGCTATATAAAAATTAATATTAACATATTGAATAAAAAAATCATAACTCCTAAAATTTAGAAAAAAAATTGCAACAAAACTAAATAATTAATATTTTATTGCTCTTCAATTCATCAAAATAAATCAAACTATTCTTTCCCCTCTTCAATGTAGACAATTAAAATGAAAAATGTTGAATATAAAAAAAATATGGATCAGTTATAAAAGTACATGGGTGAGAATCAAAAAAATCATCCAATAAATGCAAGATAACATGTGACTCAAGAGTTGTTGTGCATTAATAAATATGTGGGTTGCATCTACTTGTGATTCTATCTAATTCTAATATACATACACATACACACACGTTTATTGCACTTGTTAGTAGCACTTAACATGAGAATGGTGAAGGTGATAGAATGGCAAAGCATCTGCATTTATAAGGAGAAGTTGGCTTGGGGTTTGAACAAAAGAATCACGGTGGCAAACTTTATGAATTTTAAACAAGGATCACTCCGTTCAGCCCAACTCTTCCGCTATTCTCGCCGAGTGCTCCCGACAAATAAAGCATATAATACTGCGTTTATAATACATGCGGTACATGCTAAATCACTCGGAACACGTTCACATTAATTAATTAGGTTAACGAAAGCGAAGAGCTGATAAAAGTATATGCATAATGGAGAAACTTACAGGATGTTGCAAAAATGGCCAATGATTTCGAAGACGCGAGCTTGAACCCTAGCTGTTGGAAATTGCCGAACGTGATGAAGATGCGCAACTCTTTCTAGCGATAGATTAATCTATATAATTAAGTTAAAAATAACTTCTAGAAATAATATTAATCTAAGTTTTTTCGTAGCAACAATGACGCTTCTAGAAAGCATCATAAAAACTTAATAAATTTTACAAATAATGTCGCTTTTAGAAAATTGTCATCAAATGTCTAATTACACATCATATAATGACGTTTTCTAAAAGCGTCAAGATATAAAGCGTCATTAATTTGCTGTTTTGTTGTAGTGACTCCAAATCATATTTATGGTCGATATATCATCAAATCTATGTGAGAGAAGGTGATATTCTTAAAACTATATTTTAGACACACAAAGGGCATTATACATTTATAGTGATGCCATTTGGCATCACTAATACTCCATCTAATTTTTATAGTTACATGAATGAACTTTTATGATCTTATCTTTGAAGAATTATTTTGATTTTCTTGGATGACATTTTAGTGTATTTGAAATCATTGAAAGACCATCTAACAGATTTATAAATTATTTTACAAATCCTATTAACTAACAATTTGTTTTCAAATGAGTCAAAATATTGATTCGGTGTTTCATATATAGAATACTTAGATCATATAATTCTGGAATTAGGGGTATTAATTGATCCAACCAAAAATTAAGTTGTCCTTGAATGAGCAACACCAACAATAATAAAAGAATGATCATGGTATTATCTACCTATGAGAAGGAAATAATTGCTATCATCAAGGTAATTACAAAAGCATCAATACTTATTTGTGAAGTTATTTATGGTTCACACTGACCCAAAGAGTCTCAAGTACTTACCGAAGCAAAGGATTACAATAGAAGCACAAATACTTTGAAAAAAAAAATCTTTGGTTATGATTATAAATTTGAGTATACATATGGACCCAAAAAACAAGATACAAATTCATTGATACATGCAGTTGAATTCCAACTATTATAAATTTCTATCCTACATATTGAGTGGAAGCCAAAACTTCAATATAAAATACAATATGACTCATTTCATAGAAAATTATTAAAGAAAATTTCATCTTAATCATGCTACAATATGTTTCAATGTAATTGAGTGTATTTTAAAAAGAAACAAAATGTCACATCTTTCAACCATGACTCATTTTAACTGTTAACAACTAGCATAAAGTATTTCCAACTTGGTTTCCCATATAAATTGTTAATTATGGGGATAAAATATTTGTCGGCTCCTTTTAGCCAACATTATTCTAGTCCAGGAAACCAATTTGGGTATGCACTCAAGTTATCATGTCTAATCCAACATCAAAACTGAAGTTGTAAATCAAACTTTGGAACAATATTTATGATATTTTGTAGATGACCTACTTCAAAAATGTCTCAAATGGATTCTTTGAGTTGAGTTCATGCACAACATTTTCACTCACTCCTCCACCAAGATGACATCCTTTGAAGTTAGTTATGTTATTCTGCCTCCATGTCTATATACTTATGTACCAACTATTGATGAGTACTTAGATGACTAAGATATTATACTTTAAGAGCTATGACACGTCCTTCTACTAGCTTAGGATCAGATAAAATATAAAGCCAACCATTGCTGACACAAAGCATTATTTCTTATGAGAGATTATGTATACTTGAAATTAAACTCTTATAGATAAACGTGTATGGTTTTTTGTACCTTGATGAAGCTTGCCTCACTTTTCTTTGGCCCATACAAAGTTAATGAGAAAGTTCATTTAGTGGCCTATCGATTAACCCATACTACTACTCGTGTGGCAATGTATAGCTTGATAAGTTGAATAAAAAACAAGAATGTAAAAATTTTATCCACCAAGTAGATTTTTTTTTCTCCTCCAACTTTCTCTCCCTTCAAATTTGTTCATATTAGAAACATGTGATGGCTTAGAAAAAAAAATTGATATTTTAGGTGCAAGTAAAAAAAATGTTGTAGCTGAGGTGGGTGGACCCCTTATAGATATGGGCTGACCACTTAGATTCAAAAGTTATACGGGATCCAAAGAGGGTGGTTGGTGGGAGTTTGATTCGGAGCTTGAGAGGTTGAAAAGGCCGACATGTTTTTTATTTGCCATTAGATAATTTACCCAAAATGGAAGGAGGAATTTTCAGCAAAAAAAGTGCACTCAAAATCAAATATGAATGTATTTTTCCTTCAGATGATTATTCTCGTAACTCAATTTTTTTTGTGGATGTCCTAAAAGTCCACTCTCATCTCATTCCACATGTTGCCTAGCATAAGCATGGTTATATGATATGGATGGTCATTTTTCCAGTGTGTTATTGGGCCATGCAAAAATTTTTTATTAGTAAGGGAAGAAAAAGCTTGAAGGCTTCTATCCCAATAGGCTTTCAAAATGATCATGATGAAATAGGGAGAGTGTTTAAATATTATACCACCATGATCACAAAAACATGTTATCTTTAGATAACATGCATTATCGACCATCCACGATCTTCTTCTTGTTCGATAAAAAACAAAGCAGGTCTTGATTTTTCAAAGCATTTTTCATCCCCTTCTATCCATCATGGAGCTTTGACTTTCATGATTGGCGAAAGTATTCTTATATTTAAACTTGGTTGGCATTCTTTCCGAACCCATAGGGGTGTTTTTGAACACTCAAATAGGATTGTGAAATTATAACTATGTTATGCCTTCAAGACAAATGCCTGATACATCTAAGGATGACAAAATGAAAGAATTTTTTTATTAGGAAGGGAAGAAAAAGCTTGAAGGCTTCTATCCCAATAGGCATTCAAATGATCATGATGTAATATGGATAGTGTTTAAATTTCATACCACCACGATCAAAAAAGAATGTTAACTTAAAACAACATGCACGATAGACCATCCATGACCTTCTTCTTGTTTGATGAAAAACAAATCAAATCTTGATTTGTCAAAGATTTTTATATCCCCTTCCATCAATCATGGAGCTTTGATTTTCATGATTGGCGAAAGCATTCCCACATTTAAACTTGGTGGCATCCTTTTCGACCCCACGAGGGCGGTTTTGAACACTCAAATAGTGAGGTCATAACTATGCTATGCATTCAATACAAATGACTGATACATCCAAGGATGACAAAATGTTAGTATTATCAAATATGGAACCTCAGATTAACCAATTAGTTATCCCACACTAATTTCTGATGGATGAAAAGGAACATCTTCTTCTTTTCATGGTAAGTTGTAGATCATCAAATAAAATGATGCAGGCTCCACGTTGATTTCCTAGGCAGAAATGATCCAGCTAATCTAGGAAATGGGGTAAACCAAAGATGTGACACCCCTTTAGATGTCTCATCTTCTAATTGCATTATGTTTTTCTCTATCATACAAATGCATAAAGAAAGAACAGGGACTCCTCCATAGAAAATTAATTCATATCTATTGAATAGAAGATCTTTTTGTTCATGATTATAATTTGTATCTGAGGGGTTTTGATCATTAGAAATGGTACCAAGTGTGTTCTCATCAAATGAAGGATTATATCTTGTTATGTTCCAAAGGGTATGAGTTGCTACAAACACACACACACACACACACACACACACACACACACACAGAGACTCGATCATTCACACAAACAGACACCCACTCATATATATATAAAATTAGAAATCAACAATATTTTAGAATATTTTAAATGATAAAAATATAATTTAATAAAATCATAAATTATAATACTATAAAATTATAATAATTAGAAATGAATTAATATAATAATGATAATTTCATAATAGTTGATGAGCTTATAAATTAACAAAAAAAATAAAATAATATAGTTTATGAAAAAATTAATTTTATACATTTTATAAACGTTGATGTTTAAAAATTGTATATATTAAATTGCATATTTTTTTTTCTATGATCTCTATAATAATTTTACTGATATAGCATGAAAAATTAATAATAACTATGATGTAAGTAATTTTTAATCATTTTTTCATAATTATAAAATTGTATATATTAGATTCCAAATTTTTGTTTATACACAGACGCCCTATTTGCAATTATTTTATAATTTTAGATAATAAGAATTTTCAAACCATTATAATTCAACAAATTTGTACACTAATATAAATTTATAATTTTTATTTGCAATTTAACTAAAGTATTTAAAAAAATTAAAAAAATTAAAAAATTTTAAAAATTTGATATTTTCAAACATTATAATTGTCTTTTTTTTATTTGTTAAACATTTATCATTTTTTCATAATTTTTTTTTTCAATTTTAATATTTTTATATTTGATAAAAATTAAAGAATATTTTAAATTTATAATTTGATAAAATTTACAACTTCTACTAGTTACTTAATTTTTGTAATTTATTATTTAGCATTTAATAAATTAATTAATCCAAATTTTGCAAATTCCATATTTAATTTTTAATTTTCATAAAATCTTCTATTTATTTTAAGTATATAATTTGATAAATTTCATAAACTTCATATTTTTAAATTCTTTTAATTTTTTATTTGATGAATTATAATTTTTTGTTTTGATTAAGTTATATTTTAATAATTTAATAAATTTTGTAACATTGAATCTTTTGTGAATTTATAAATTGCATAAATTTATAATTTTTATTTTATTTTTAATATTTTAATATGTTCTCTTTTAGAAAGTTTGAAATAAATTTTATTGTTAATATTGTAACACAATTTTTCATATCCTCATATGTGTTGGATATTAAATTACTCGATTTTAAATTTGGCAAATCATGTACACTCTAATGCATTAACAAGGTCAAGAATATAGTATCATGATTATTCACGGAGCCATCAAAGGATTTATAATAATGGTAAAGGTCATCAAGAATGTGATCAATGAGATTGGGATCTAATAATTTGCCAACAACTAACTTGCAACGTTTTTTCATTTTTTAATATTTTTTATATGTTAAAAATTATAGATTGTTTTGAATGTATAATTTAATAAATTTTATAAGTTGCTTAACTTAGCAATGTCATTAATTGATAAATCCAATATATTTTGAATATATAATTATTTTACTTAAAGGATTGATAAATTTCATGAACTTGAAAATTTTACATTATTATGAATCTGTTTTTAGGATTTATTATTTTAGTTTCTAACATTTATATTTTTACAATTTATCAAAATTTTGTAAATTTGATTCTTGTTTTTTATAATTTGATATTGTTTTTAATTGTTTCTGAACACCAATTATGTTTTGATAAAGATGACCACAAATACAATTGAAGAGATAATATAGTTTGCCTCAAAGTAACTTGTAGATTTTTATTTTATGTATTATACTTTTGTTTAAATATTACAGATTATTCAGATTTTATAATTTAATAAACTTGACAAAATGTACACAATACTCTATTTTTGTTATATATTCCATTTAGCAATGCAATATGAATATTTTTCTAATTAATGTCGACTTCATTGAAATTTTATAATTACTTGAACTTAGCAATTTTATAAATTTCACTATCTCTATTTTCACAAGTTACATAAAATTCACATGGCGCATTGGGGTTTGATACAATAAATTGGATATTGGTTGTCAACAAGCAATATGAAAAATTGATGGCTACAAATTTTGATAAAATAATATGGAAAAGGAGCTTTAAAATGATTGAATTTTCAAATGCAATAGATAAAATAACATAAATCACACTTGGGTCTTGCTCAAGTTAAATTTTGGGTCATTTATATATCTATACAATGAGTCATCCTTCTTCTGTAGTCATCATTTTAATTCTCAGTGATAACTTGTATTTCTTTTACTTTCTATTTTATACTTTATTATTTTAGAATTTTCTACCTTAAATTAATACTATAGGTTTTATTTTCATATTTATAATATCAATTGTGAGATTTAGGATACTAACATTTATAGTTAATATATGTTGAGAAAAGTCTTGTAAAAATGATGATTAGAGAATGAATGTAAAAAAAATTTTAAGAGAAATCATTGTGACCTCTCCACTTATTTGAGAACATTTTTTAGTATAATTAACACATATTTATTGTTGTTCTCATGTACTTTTCATTATAAAAGTGAAATAAATTGTGATAAAATTTCAAATGGAAAATAAAGATGAAATTCATTTTGAAAAGAAAAAATCGCTTAAAAGTATGTGGTGAAATACCAGAAAATATTAAAGATAAAAAGTATGATCAAAATAGATGATCATGTTGTTGCGAGTTTGTATTTTACAGTAACAAACAATACATTATCATGTAATTGGTGAGCCCATGAACAACCTAATATATGACTTCCTAGAGAGAATCATTCTATTAATATGAACATATCATAGGAGGATCATTATATTGAGATATGATCATACCCTAAAATTTATTAATATTGGTACAAACAAAATTAGGATATATGGTGATATAATTTAGTATGTATTATCCATGAGATACAACATATAGAGGGCCTCTCGTAAAATTTATTATCTTTGGGATAATTAGATAATAATGAGTGCAAACATATAATATTCAGAATAAGATCATGAAAATAATAAAATGTGCTTGTGGTGATGAAAGTATAAAATATATGACTATGAATTTGTGCATGCTTAAAGAAAAAAAAAATCTAGAAAGATAAGCATCTATTATATTTGTAGGTGTGATAGAAAAATTAATGAAGTTGTGATACTATAGACTTTATCACATATCAGAATGAAAGTTAAAAATTCTTGTTGAATAATAGTTTCTTCCAAGACTCAAAAAGGTATTCTTAACAATTTGTGAGGATTTTGTTATTAGTAAGTAGTAAATACTAAAGTTCACAATTCTATTGATAGAAACAAAGTTATCTTAGAATTAATTCATTCTGATATTTGAAAAATACCATTTATATCCATATGAGTTGCAAGATACTATGCATCTTTTCTTAATAATTACTATCTAAAAGTATTATTATTTATCAAAATTTTTAATAGCATGGCATAGATGACATTTTTAAAAGTGTCAACTTTCTACATTTCTTTTTTAAAAGTTCATTATATATTTTTTAAAATATTTAATCTACTATAATTAAAATAAAAAATATACTATTTTACACCCGAATATAAAAATACAATTCGACCAACTAAAGTTTTCAAATAATAATATACAATTATTCTCTGAGAACTTAGTGTAACTAGTTACATGTACATAAATTATAGAAAATTATTGAAACAATAATTGAATATTCTTTCAATATCTCATGAAATTTGATCTAGTCTTACATGGCCTAGTTAGTAGGATCAATCTTGCAATTCATTGTAGCATCTCATATCAACACCAACCTATCTTATGAATCTTTAGACTTGAAAAAAACACAAATTGGGGCACACAATCAAGCAAAAATGAGAGAATACTACAAGCATATATTTATCACTATTATTTTGACACCTCAAAATCAATGCTAATTCTTTTTTTGTGCAGTCAAGCTTCATAGGAAAGAAAAAACATCTAATATATATGTGCATGAACTAAAAACTAAAAGACAAACTAAGACCAAATTCATGACATTGAAGAATTTTGAAAAAGAATGTGTGCATATTTATATTTTCATATTTCACATATTCATTTATCATTTAAGCACCAATTATTCATATAATATGTAACCTTACTAGTAATTTCATTCAGCATAGACCACCATGATAACCACCACAAAATGATAATATAATATTAAAAATACATATTTGACACAATGCACATGTTCCAACACAATGGGTACTAGCTATTTTTTTTCTAACACTATGGGTACTCGCATTATTTTCCAAAACAATGGGGTGAAGGTTATTTTTTCCAGCACACTAAGTACTGGCTATTGTTTTTCTTACATAGTGGGTACTGAATGTTTTTTTCCCCCCAGCAAAGTAGGTGCTAGTTACAAAAGACAGAAAATGAAAGAAAAAAAACCGACTATTATATATCAATTACAAAAAAAAAAAATAAATTAAATTATATAACATACGACATCATCATTGATCCCAATTTACAAAATGAGAAACCACAAACAAAATCTAGCCTGAGATTCATAAGATTGCAAAAGATAAAACCTAATAAAATATAAATATAACATGCTAATGAAAACAAGTAAGACATAAAGCATTAAGCATCATGGCCACTCTCTATGTTAGCACCATTAGGCTGAGACTTTAAATGACTATCAATCACATCTTAAAAAATAAAATCTTCCATGCAACTCCCATATTTGACCCAACACCTTAATACAAAATAAGTAAGTTTATAACTACTAAATGAAATAAGTAAAAAACTATATAAACATAACAATAAATTTTTTAAAACTTCAACCCAAAATCAATGTTAGATATATAACATTCTCATTAAATTATTAATAAAGAAAAAAAAATAAAAAGTATTTTTATTAATTGCATATTATCTCTTCAACTTTAAACTTTTACATGTTAATAATGAAAAAACAAATATAAAACCAAAAAATTAATTTTTGTCAGTAAATATGCAATACAAATTAGGTTTAGGTGATGTTAATTTATACCTTCATGCATGGGTAACAGTTAATTGGGTTACCATCATAAACCACTCAGATCATACTTTAGTATGAAAACGTAAAAAATTTATAAATTAGCACAATCCTTCATAGACAGAAGACTTGGATTAGTAATGATAATTTTAATGTATCTCATCATTTAATAGTCACACTCCACACACATGTTTGTATATGATAAAATATGTGTATTCTCATTATTTTTTTTATAATTAAACATTCAATTTACTAAATATTTTGAAGCTCTCACTTATCAAATATTTTTCATTAAATTAATTTTAATGTAAATGTTTTAAAAAATAAAATCATAAAATAGTGTATTCAAGGAAAATATATGTTTAAGAAATTAGTAACATATTTTCAACTATTCATGTATGCTATATGGATATGGAATATATGAAAAATATTTTATGAACATGTTAAAATATATAGACAACTCATAGCAAGATTTCAAAAAGAAAGCATATTATAATATAATATCATTTCATATGAGAAAATATGAAAGAAAAAAAACATTGATATGCATAAAATTCATATGAGGCTCAGAAAAAAAAAACAAATTTTCTTCATCTTGGCCATTGATACAAATTGGTCAGGTTGGTTAAATAAAATAAATAAAGTTTTAAAATTTTCCGTGATTATAAATAATTTAGGAATTGAAAACGATGAAAATTGATACTAAATTTGCTAGATTTTAAGTTTAGGGTGAAAGTTAAGTCAATTTGAACCCTTAAGAAAAATTTGTTCATTTTATTATTAAATGATAGATAGATTTTTTATTTCTTTCATTTCTTTCACCATTAATTGAATTCCCTTATGTTTCGATTATCCTTTCTCAGAAATATTCGATTCTTTCTCATTTCTTTACCAAATCATTGAAATAAAACATAAAATTCATGATTTTTTGTAAAAATTCATTCTATAAAGTGATTAAGCTCAGTAAAGCCTTCATTTAATCAAAAATATACATAGGTTGGTTTTAATATTAATATGTAAGGTTAGCGTTATGGTTAGTTAATATATTTTTATTTTTATTTTTTGCTTGATTTATAAATTAGGCTTGAAATTACATAAAATTTCATCCTATTTTTCTTTTGTTTTTGTTTGAGTTTGAACTATGGTTATAGATCTCGTATTAAAATATTCAATCTATGTTTTGATGTTTAAGACTAGGAAAATATTGGTTAAAATATGATATTTTGGTTACACACACACACACACATAATATATTTGATGTGTGAGTATATGTATGCGATTACAAACCATTTGTTTTGTTTTCTTTGAAATGAGTTTAATAAAATTTAAATCATTTAATTAAGATATATTATTAATTTATGGAAACTTTTAAATTTGATGTAATGAAATAGTTTTTTTATCAATTTAGAAATATATTTACCCATGTATTTTTTTAGAGAAAGTTATTTTTCTAAAAATGGGAGAATAAGATTTGAATGTGTAAAAACTACCAAAAATCATGGTTGATGGATTATTTTGATAATTTTGAAATGAGATTATATTGATATATTTGTGTAAAATCCTATGAGAAATAATTTGAAGTTATATGAGATATATAATATTTCGAATGAAATTTGGATAATTATGAAAAAATACACATTTTGGATATGAGGTTTTAATCTGAATATTAGTCTTAGCAAGGACACTGAGCCTTAAAACTACAAGAATATCCATGAAGATAGAGATTAGATATGCCCTTGGAAAAAATGACCATAAATTCCCTTGTGTACTTGTGGTCGAGTTCCTCTATCTCAAGGTGGTAGTTTCCAGGTTGAGAATTAGTAAATATCTTATGAGTCATCAAATCACATGAGTGGGTGTGTATGTTTCCTAGTAGGGGTTGTAGCTAGGTTGGAGCTAAAAAGTTAGTTTTTCCTTCTAAATGTCTCTTTGTGATTTGGTGGAGCCTTGAAATGCTTAAATTATGTATATTTGTAAAATTGGGATGAAGATTAAAAAATAAATATTTTGAGAACTTACACACACACACACAATATGGTTTCATAAATTTGTATAGTCTTGTATATATATGAATATATGTATGAAAATTTTAAAACTTATCCTTAAACTCTTAACTTATATATTTGAAAACTTATGTGGCAATGGAGATAAGACATTGATTTGTTTCATGTTTACTTGAGATTTTTTTATTGGAGATTAATTGCTCACCCCTATTTTTACAAGGTGGACAAAATGTTGATGGCCAAACATGATTCTGAAGTTTCTAGATCTATGTGAGGCTTTTAGTAGAATATTTAGATGAGTTTTTTGAAAGCTTGTCATGTATTTGGCCATAGGGGTTATTTTGTGTAACTGACTTTATTTTTATATGTGAATGTTATAACTTGATGGTTTATACATATTCATGATATTTCCTAGAACTTGATCCATTTCAAATTATTAAACATGAAGGATCATGTCCTATTACTTTTACTTGCATCCACTAAATTTTTGAGATTATAGATATTTTAGAAAATGAAACTAATATGAAAATTGAGAAGGGAAGAAGTTATTTTTGTCTTGTCTGTAGTTTTCTACAAACATGAAGTTGACCATAGGCAATATTGTTTATAATTCATATTTTTCTTGATTTTTCAATATAAATTCTTTTATTTTGGATTAATATTTTTAATAAATATCATTCCATTTATTTTTACATGTACTTTATGATTAATTTACTAATTTTACAAAAGCTCACCATTAAAAATGCAAAACCCTCTCAAATTAGATTTTAATATATTTTAAATCTTATTAAATTTAACTAATCAAACCAAGCACATCGTAGCTTTTGAGTAAGAGAGCCTAGGTGTCTTCATAATTCATATGAAAGATAATTATATATATATACTAACAAAGTCATTAAAAGGAGATAATTTCATATGATATCAATCCTTTATTGGCCTAGCAAAAACCAAAATGACATTTTGTAATGCAAGACTTAGAATGTGAACTTCAAGTGAGATAATATGGTAAGTAAAGTTCCACTTTCCATACCGACATTCCATGCTCAAATTCCATCCCTGCATTATTTTGTACTCATTTCAATCTCAAGAGGTAACAACTAGTATTTTTATTGTTTGTTTTGTTGCTTATTATCTTTGATTTATTATTATTATTATTGCTAGTTTTATTTTCATAGCAAACAAAGTATATATTATATAATTTATAAGATTAAGATTTTATGGTTTTCATAACAAAAAAATATAATATATATCATGATATAAACTAGCAATGATAATTTTTATATATTATATATATCATGATATACATATAATTAACTTTATATAAGTGTGCTCGTGTGTGTATGTAACTATATGCACAATTATATATAAATATGTATATATATCTAACTATATATGATATCATGACATATATTATATATATAATAACACACACACACACATAATTGTTTATATATATAATTGTGTATATGTGTGTGTGTGTTTGTATGTGTGTATGTGTGTATGTGTGTAACTATATACACAATTATATATAAATAATTCTATGTATGTGTAACTATACAACTATATATCCATAATTTTATGTGTGTGTTTGGGTGACTGTGTGTGTGTGTGTGTGTGACTATACAACTATTTATGCATAATTCGGTGTGTTTGGAATTATAAATAAATAAGTATATATATCTATATGTATATAATATTAATATAGATATATATATATATATATATATATATATATATATATATATATATATATATATATATTGTGCATATAGAATATATATTGTGATATGATGTTAAAAATTTGTGCATATACAATCTTTTTACAAAGATGCTGAGTTGGATGAATTTAAGAATAAATTTGGGTTTCGAAATTTGAGCAACTTAAACTCAATTATTTTTGGATTTAGCATATTTTTCTCTAAACACAAAAATTCATGTATTTTTCAAAATTGTGATGATTTACACAATTTTCACAAAAAAAATTATCATATTAGAAAAAAATAGTCATTAAAATTATAATTTCAATATTATAAAAAATATAATTACAAAAAACAAAAACAAAAACAAAAAGTAAAAAAATTTAAAAATAAAAGATTTCTAAAAATTGTAAAACATTAAACATTTCAAAATTTCCAAATTAATAAAATTGTGTAGTTTATAAATTTCATTTTTTTTTTGTTTTTGTGGTTTTGGTAGACTTCTCTTGTAAGATTTATAATTATTATAATACCAATAGAGCAACTATGTTCCAACCAAATAAATATTTAGATAGAAACTATAAACTTGATTTAAATATAAATAAAGTTGCTTGTGCTCTATTGATATTTTATTTGCTTGACAATAGGCACTATAAGTAAATTTAATTATTTATATAAAAATCAAGAGTGGAATTGATTTAAATATCTAAATTGCTCAGATCATCAACGAGTAGTTAAATTATTCATTTTGAACATTTATTCAACATGAAAATGGATTGAATAACAAAATAATCATGTACATGTTGTAATTACATAGAAGTTGTTTATTAATTTGAAGATGAGCAAATAGGTTGGGTATCCAAGGCATATGTAACAATCATGCCTTTGAGTTGAGCAAATTTTGGGTTAATTGAATGTTCAACTATAATCTTGATTTCACAACTGTAATATCACTATGATTCGGAAGTATACATCGGATATCATTATAATTTTAAACATAAACTCTCACAAGAAAAAATATGTTTACAGATTTAAAACCATGAACATTATATCTCAATCGCTAGATATGACATGAAAAATAGTCATTATCATAATGACAATTAATGAAATCTTTTAAAGGTACATTAAACATCAAAACATTCAAACAACGAATAAATAAAATTATGAAAAGGCATCAAAATCAAATCCTAACCTTCAAATACTACATACGCCACCATCAATAGAGCAACTATGATTCTACCAAATAAAATAATTATAATATTATTACATACAAATATAGGAACAATTATACTATTGTGTGTCTATATATATTTATAT
This sequence comes from Sapria himalayana, assembly GCA_029783825.1. NCBI lineage: Eukaryota > Viridiplantae > Streptophyta > Magnoliopsida > Malpighiales > Rafflesiaceae > Sapria > Sapria himalayana. The sequence continues at coordinate 2,615,788 of JAREIK010003431.1, read as the reverse complement.
ATAGACATACAATATAAATAAATGCGTAACTCGTAAGGTTTCTTTTGAAAAAAAAAGGAACAATTTTGAATTAAAACTATGCCACATTGATGTGAGGATCTAATTTGATATAAAAAAGGTAATTTTATTTTTATTACAATGATGAATATACACTAGCACTTTGGATCTTGTATTTGTTATTATTTTACAAATTTAGAAAATAATAATTTTCAAACCAATATGCATCATCTAGTCAAAGGTAAATTTGAAATAAAAAGACCTATAACTTAAAATGTAGATGGTAGAATTGAAACAAAAACAATAATCACCTAGTTATCATAGAATTGCTGATATTAAAAAGGTAAAAAAGGTATTGTTGATAGAAATAATATAGACAACAAGTATAATTGAGCTCCCATATATAACATAAGATAATATTGATATAAATTAAAGTTATTTTGATTGTATTTTAAAATGTTATCATTATAATAAAAATTATGTTTTTCAAAATAAAAATTCTATTAATGAACTCTTATCCTTGGACAATTATATTAATAGTATTTTAAACTGCAGCCAACAAAACCTACTAATTGTTATTTCTGAAATAAAACTTTACTAGTCAACATAACCAACACCCTATGTTAAAATATGATATTATCGTATGTTAAATATGCTAGTTTAAAAAAGTCTCATAACTTAAAATTTTGAAGGTAAGTATGAAAAAAATGATAATCACCAAAGATAACACAAGGTAATATTGACAATAGATGAGAACAACAATTATGATATTTTAAAATACTATTAATGTAACTCTTTTTATGAATTTTCAAAATATAAATTCTATTACCGAACTTTTATTAGTGGAGAGTTATATTAATAGTATTTTAAATCATAGTCAACAAAACCATAATTAATTCTTTTTTAAAATAAAGCTTTTCAAATAAACTCATTGGAACTATCAATGATTTTTCAACTTCTCAAAGATGCGAAACCATTGTGCAAACTATTAGAATAATAACGGTTTTCAACATTAGTGAAGAATATTTTGATACTTTTGAAGAGTTGAAGAGAAAATTAATATAAAGTTTGATTTTAACCATACCATAATGTGCATAGGTATATAATATTATGTGTGATGTAAGTGTATCCAGATCCAGGTTTGGCATTGTACTACCCATAAATGAGACAAGGTTGTTAGGGTCATTTTATATGCTAGTCAGTGTTATAAAATAAAACTAAACCCGCAATAATTTGAAAGATAGAAAATTCAAAAGTAAAGCAATAAATTACATCAGGAAATAAAATACATTCAAAAGAAAATGAGAAATTGGAATACATAGGAATGATTTTCAAAGAAATAGAAAAGCCCTTTATATAGGAAAAAGTATGGAAATCTCCAAACAATTTTCCAATGTGGGCAAGGTGATTTTCACCTACCCCCATATTAAAATAACATTCTCCCACTTAAAAATCACTTTCTTTGCTTGTCAATACATGCTTCCAATCTTGTTAAGCCACATGAAGTTCTACACCATTCAAACTTGTCATTGCTGATCGGTTTGGTTAAAACATCCGCTATGTTTTCTTCGGTATCAATCTTTTGCAAATCCACACTTCCTTCTTCTACTTTCTCTCGTACAAAATGATATTGTACCCTGATGTGTTTTGTCTTGGAGTGAAATACTGGATTTCTTGCCAAGTGTAGAGCACTTTGACTATCACAAAATAAAGTAACCTTATCTTGTTTATATCCAAGCTCTTCCAACAGTATTTGCAACCAGATTGCTTCTTTACTGGCTTGTGTAGCTGCAACATATTCTGCTTCTGTCGTAGAAGTAGATACAATAGGCTGCAATTTCGAAACCCAACTTACAGCTCCTCCAGCAAGAGAAAAAACATAACCTGTGGTATACTTGCTATTATCAACATCTCCAGCATAGTCTGCATCAACATAACCTCTGACAATAAGATCTGAACTTCCATAACATATTGTAGTATTTGAGGTTCCTTTCAGATATCTGAAAATCCTCTTCACAGTACTCCAATGTTCTAAGCCCGGATTTGCCATGAATCGACTAACCACTCCTACTGCTTATGCAATATCTGGTCTTGTACAAATCATTGCAAACATTAAACTTCCCACTGCTGATGCATACGGTACTCGAGACATCTTCATCCTCTCTTCTTCCGAGCTAGGACACATACTTGAGGATAATTTGAAATTAACAGGAAGAGGGGTAGAAATTGGCTTACTATCTTGCATGTTAAAGCGACGCAAGATTTTGTTAAAATAATTTTGTTGAGAAAGCCAAATCTTCTTATTATTTCTATCTCGGTAAATCTGCATCCCTAGAATCTTGTTTGCTAGTCCCAAGTCCTTCATATCAAATTTCCTAGCCAACTGTGCCTTCAATTCTTGGATTCAACATTTGTTTGGGCCTGCTACCAACATGTCATCCACATATAATAGTAAAATGATGAAATCATTTTCTTCAAACCTTTTGTAGTATGTACAATGGTCTGAACTTAGTCTATTATATCCAAGGCTCATGATGAAGGAATCAAATCTCTTATACCAACACCTCGGTGCTTGTTTCAAACCGTATAGAGATTTGTTCAACTTACAAACCAAGTTCTCTTTACCAATTTCAACAAATTCTTCTGGCTGGAACATATAAATTTCTTCTTCAATTTCTCCATGAAGAAAAGCAGTTTTAACATCTAACTGCTCCAAATGCAAATCAAGTGTAGCACATAGAGTCATTACTACTCTAATTGTTGTAAGACGAACCACCGGAGAAAAAATTTCATTGAAGTCAATACCTTCTTTCTGAGCATACCCCTTTATCACCAATCTTGCATGATATCGTTCTATTTGATCATTGCTATCCCGTTTTATCTTGTAAACCCATTTGTTTCCAATAGCTTTTCTTCCGATTGGTAATGGTACTAGCTTCCAAGTCTTGTTCTTGTGTAGAGCTTCAATTTCTTCCACCATTACAGTCATCCACAAAGATGCATCTGAATTATTTGAAGCTTCTTGAAATGTTGAAGGTTCTCCATCTTCTGTTAGGAGACAATATGCAATGTTGCTCTCCGTAACATACTCCGAGTGCCAAGCTGGTGGTCTTTTATTACGAATTGGCTGACTAACCCCTTGAGCCTCAGACACGACTTGTTCTTGTGCTTCATGCTCTAATTCTTTCTCCATTGACTTTGGAACATCTTGTTTCTGATCATTTTCTACATGAACAGTGGTAGTTTCTGAAACTTCTTTTAATGTGCTATAATCTTCAATTCTTTCTTTAAAAATTACATCTATGCTGATTATTACCTTGTGGTCAGTGGGTTCCCACAGGCGATACCCCTTTACTTCTTCAGCATACCCTAAGAATATGCATTTTCTGGATTTTGGATCTAACTTTGCTCTTTCTTGGGTGTTGTACATTACATATGTAGGACATCCAAAATAATGTAAAGTAGAGTAGTCTGCTGGCTTACCCGTCCACATCTCCATCGGTGTCTTCAAATCAATTGATGTTGATGACGATCGATTTATCACATAGCATGCAGTTTTTGCTGCTTTCGCCCAAAATGACTTGGGTAGTCTTGCAGTCGTTAACATTGCTCTCATTCTTTCTGCAAGAGTTCTGTTCAACCGTTCTGCTACTCCATTTTGTTGTGGCGTGTATGTGACTGTGAACTGTCGTTTGATACCTTCTTGCTTACAAAAAACAAGAAATTCACCAACTGTATACTCACTTCCATTATCTGTCCGCAAACACTTAATTCTTTTCCCAGATTCAAGTTCCACCCATGCTTTGAATTCTTTAAAAGTTAAAAATACATCTGACTTTTTCTTGATTGGATATACCCAACATCTCCTTGAATAATCATCAATGAAGGATACAAAATACTTTGCTCCTCCATAAGATATTTCAGGTGATTCCCATACATCAGAATATATCAAGTCTAGCATATTTTTACTTCTTACATTTGATCTTTTAAATGCCAATCTATTCTGCTTACTAGTAACACAATGCTCACAAAAAGGTAAATTTACTGTTTTGAGCCCCGGAAGTAACTTTTTATTAGAGAGAATCTTCAAACCTTGTTTTGACATGTGACATAGTTTAAGATGCCATATTATTGTTGATTCTTCTTCCTTAGTAATTGATGCAACACATGCATCTGCTTCCTGTACTGTTTCTCCTTTAAGCATGAATAAATTTGCCGTGATCTTTTCTCACTTCATTACCACGAGTGAACCTCTCACAATTTTTATCATCTCATTTTCAATATGAGTTTTGCATCCAAGACTATCTATTTGTCCCAAAGACAATAGATTTTTCTTCAAGTCAATCACATGTCGTACATCTTGAATGGTACGAATCATACCATCAAACATTTTAATTTTGATAGTACCCACACCAATAATTTTCAAAGTATGATCATCACCCATGTGCACTGACCCACCTGAGATTGGTTCATATTTTTGAAACCAATCTCTCCGAGAAGTCATATGCCACGATGCTCCTGAGTCTAGCAACCATACATCACTAAACTGTTTTTTACTTTCAACTATTGTTGTTACCTCACTATACAAAATACTATCTTCATTATTGATGCTTGCAACATTCCCTTGTGTCTTAGATAACTCATCATCTATATTTCTTTTCTTAAACCAACAATCTCTTTTTAAGTGTCCTTTCTTACCACAGTTATAACATTTAATATTTTTCTTACTTCGAGATTTTGATCTACCATAATTCTGACTCCCACTGGGGCCACGCTCCGTTGATCTCCCTCGTATCATCGTCAAAGCATCTATTTGTTGTGCATCTACATATCTATCCTCTTTGTTTTTATGTCTATTTTCTTCTTCTAAGATGACAGAGGCAATATTATTAAAAATTAAACTATCAGTCAATGCACCATTCGTTAGATTGATGACGAGTTGATCATACGAATCAGGTAAACTCTGAAGTAAAATCTCAGCACGTTCAACTTCTTCTATCTTGTGACCCAACGTAGTAAGTTGCGAAAATAAAGTATTCAGAGTATTGATATGATCAGTTACCGTAACAGATTCCATCATTCGTAAAGTGTACAGTCTTCTTTTTAAGAAGATCTTGTTGTGAAGTGACTTGCCTCGTACAACCTTGTGAGAGTATCCCAAATTTCTTTTGCCGTATTCTTTTCTGCCACACTCGATAATACTCCATCAATAAGTGCCAAATGCAGGTCAGCTACTGCATTACTATCCATCTCATTCCACTTGTCGTCAGGAATTCCGGTGAGCCTTTTTCCAATTGCCAATTGCATCTAAGCAATTATCCTTCCTCAAAATTGCCTTAATTTTCATTTTCCACAATGAAAAATTACTTCCATTGAATTTTTCTATTGCAAATTTTGCTGCCATGTTTCACTTTTACAGTGAACAGTAACCGAGAATAATAATAACAATTTGTGTTATTACACTAAAAAAGTTTCCAGGTAAGTGGAGGGGCGCAATTACCCTCTTAAAAACCACAAACCTTGAGGCTCTTATCGCCCTTTTGACAGAACTTTTCTAAAATGCATTAACTACAAAAGTTACTAACTAACCTCCTCTGATACCACTGTTATAAAATAAAACTAAACCCGTAATAATTTGAAAGATAGAAAATTCAAAAGTAAAGCAATAAATTACATCAGGAAATAAAATACATTCAAAAGAAAATGTGAAATTGGAATACATGGGAATGATTTTCAAAGAAATAGAAAAGCCCTTTATATAGGAAAAAGTTTGGAAATCTCCAAACAATTTTCCAATATGGGCAAGGTGATTTTCACCTACACCCATATTAAAATAACAGTCAGGCCTTGAATGAAATCCAAATAAATAATACAGTAACTGAAAAAAAAATATCACCCATAGTGTTTTCTTGTGACAAATTTCAACCAAATAACCTCAGCGCAAATGTAGTGATTTACACGGATAGTAGTGCAATATTTAATGAAAAAGAAAGAATCAAAGTCAAAACTGATAAAATAAATTTTTTTGCTCCAAGAATTTGATATAAAGATAAAAGACAAAAAGGAGAGTGAGGATTTGATATCTGACCATTTGGTCAACTTGGAATCTGATGGGAATCATGAAGGAAGAATTTCAACTTTGAAGAACATCTTTGATGAGCAGATTTAATTTTGTAAACTTGATTGAACTAGTTTGCTTATATTTGTTAATTAATTAACATGTGAAGTCATTCTCTATTACACATTTCCTTTCTCTCTCACATCACACCAAAAAAGAAAGTTTCTGCATGACATGAGAAATCACCTATGTGATGATCCACTTCTATTCATAAGATACATCGATTAGGTCATACGAAGATGTGTAATAGAAGAAAAACAGATGAAATTATTTTCAAATGTCACTCTTCCCCTTATGGTCTATGGAGGACATTATGAAGTCCACAAACTAACCAAAATATATTATAATATTGATTTTTTTGTCATAATTATTATGTGTTTGCTAGAAAATGATTTGGTAGCATGATAGATGCAAAAGATTGGATAACAAATTTAGGCAAACTGAAATCTCACACAACAACTTCCTTGAAGTGGAAAGTGTTGATATTTGAGGGATGGATTTAATAGGGTCATTCTTTTCATCCTTTGGAAATAGTATATACCATTAGTAATGAATTACATGTCTTAATGGATTGAAGCAATATCTACACAAAAGAATGATATGAAGATAGTTGTGGGTTTCCTAAGAAATAATATTTTCAAGTGATATAAGCATAGCATGATGTATCATAAATGATGAAAGAAGCTATTTTTGTAACATATTACTTGATGCTTACATGGCTAAGCCTGAAACTAGGCATAAAATAGAACTATATTATCTATATAAAAATAGGCAAGCAAAAAGATTAAATAGGAGCATCAAAAATAAATTAGAAAAAAAAAAGTCAGTCCATTAAGAAAAAATAGGTCTTACCAATTATTGGAAGCATTGTGGGCATATAGAATGATATTCAAGATAGCATTGTGTATATCTCCCTATAAACTTGGTTTTAGAAGGCTTTTCATTTTTTAGTCAAACTTGAATATTGAGTATGGTAGGCAATAAAAAAATTGCATTATAAAGTGGGAAAATAAAAGCAAAGAGAGTTCTATAGATGAGTGAACTAGAAGAACTGAAGAATGAAGCATATGACAATGCTCGAATCTACAAAGATAAAACAAAAATAATAATATGATATGAATCTACAAAGGAATGAGTTCAAAATAGAAGAAAATATATTAGTTTTCAACTCATGTCTCAAGTTATTTGTAGAAAAGTTGAAGTCTCAGTGATATGAATCATGTACAATCATATAAGTGATGCCATATGGGTAGAGGTGTCAAATGGGCCGGGCCGGCCCGAATTTTTTGAGCACGAGCGTGCCGCCGGGCCGGGCCAGGCACGGTTTAAAATAGCCGGGCCCACTCGGGCTTGCATATCCGTACGGTTCGGGATTCGGGGGGACCGCGGGTCGGGTCAAATCAGACCCGACCCACAGTCTTTTATGCGAGAGGGGCCATCGTGGGGTCGAGCTCACGGGACACCCGGTACGGGACAAACCCGTACCGGTGTGCCGTGCCATGGGCCGAACCGTGCTAGGTCAGGCACGACACGGGCCAGGCACGACTTGTGCCTAACCCGGGCACGGCACGAGCCAGGGCATGGAATTTTTCCTTGCCGGGCCGGCCCAGGCACGGCTGAACCATGTCATGCCTCGTGCCGGGCCGGCCCGGCCCGGTTGACACCTCTACTTATGGGGTACTTGTTGTCAAATCAAAAAACAAAACAAAATTCAAGGTAAATAGGAAAAGACTAAAGCATTATAAGAGAGAACAATAACCCAAGTCTGGAATGATAGAAAAATCAGAGTCATGAAAACCGTTTGTTAAGGCATAGTTAGAAAAATCCAACAAGACTAGAGTGCAAACTAAATATTAGTCTAGCTAAGGACTAAGTGTAAAACTTCTTGGAAATCAAACCAAGTAGTTAGTTTTAGCTATGGATAAGATAAATAAATTCATTGCACCCACTAATTTTACACAAAATAACAAATTCATAGAATTATAATTCATACCCAAAGAAAAACATACCTTCATGATAGTATGACACTCAAATATAGTCATGGTAATTCTTTTTTTATGTTGTATTGTATTTATTCCTTTGTGGTTTGATGTCCCAAAGGATTTCTAGATAAGTAGGATACTTATTGCTCGAGGATTAATAATACTTTTAGTATATGAGTTTGTTGATCACTCTATGTACTGACTTTTTTGGGTTTGACATGGATTTTTTGATTTATTTGTATTGATATGGACTTCAAATGAATAAATTTCATTAAGTTGTATTTTTGATGGAATAGAATGGATATTAATGAAATTGGATGTATTTTGTATGAAATTAGTAAACTTCACCGAGTGATCAATTGGAGAGGTGAAAAGTAATGGAGGACATGATATTTCCCATGTCATGACTTGGTTATGATATTGACAAGCATATTGAGAAGTTTTGGTAGCCTTTCATAGTCATGACTCAAAAAATAGGTCATAGTAATTGTTGCATGACACAACTATATCATAGAGTTATAATAATTTTTTTATTGTATAATATTATCTTTATGAATGTGATATTTCCTTGGGGTTGCGACCACACTATTTATAAAACATAATGATGTCTTTGACTTTAATTTCACATAATGTCAACCAAGTACCCTGCTAGTATAAAAAGTCATAATATTTTTTAGTATCATGATATAATCAATGCAGAACCAAAAATCACATAATACTATATGATTTTTAGTCATGATAATCTTTTTCACTACAACTTTATTTTCCAAAGAATAATTCTCTCAACCATGATATTCTTGTTACCTCAAATTTGTGATCTAGAGAGGGAATACCTTTGTCATGACCATTCTTTCCATGACAACTTTTCATTCTAAAGAGTAAATGTATTAATCATAATCACTCTTGTCATCATGACTTTGTGCTCTAAAGGGGAGTTACTTTAGTTGCGGCATGCCATTGCTACCATTATTTTAATACTCCAAAGATAATTCAAATATATGATAAAGTCATGACATATACTCATACTATAACTTCTAGCTTGAAGATATGCATGGAACCCTGATGCATAAAAGGAACACAATAGTTTTTTTTCAAAAAAGAGAGGAAGAAATGGATTTCGAGTCCAAGAGCATATAAAATCCTAGGTGGCACTGCTTCCAACCCTCATTTAGGGAAAAATCCAAGACAAACACAATCAAATATTAGTTGAGATTAGGTTTTGAGACTTAGATCAATATTAGAGCTATCATTGGGAATGATTGATTACAAAACATGCCACACCAAATATCTCATGCAAATTTATCTCAATTGTCATGCAAAATTGGTATATAGGATTAGTTTATTATACTTATGTTATGATGATGTGATTATATAATATTAATTTGTGGTAATATTATAGTTTGAATGTTGTTGGATATTGAAACTATATACAACTAAAATATAAGGTTTTTATTATATCAAGGTTTATTCATGCTAGCCATGTTGGATAGTAATAAGCAAATCATGAAATGTACTAATGAGATACGTTATGAAGGAAATGATAATCATTATACTTTTATTGCATGAGATAAATCCATGCTTAAAAACTTGAGATTGTTGTAAGTTTAATATATGTATAGAACTTTATGAGATAAATACGAAATCTTGAGATAAATACTATAGAAAATCTTGGTTAAAATACAAAATCTTGGTTAAAAGTAGTTAGTTCACTGTTAGTTGGTAAAATTTCCTACATAATATTTATGAGATAAATATATAGACTTATGTTTATGTTTGTTAATTTTATGACCCATATATTTATAGAACTTAATTAGATAAAAACAATCATCTACTGAACTTTTAGGATCATACCACAAAAGATAAGTTTTTTCACTATAATGAAATTGTAAAAAGTTTTTAGCCCCTTTACAAAGGATTGTTTAGTTTTTATAGTCAACTTGAATTAACAAAACTATATTTGAGAAAAGATAGTTCTATATCATATCAGCCACAGTTCTAGGATTGAGTTAACACCTTTAGCACTAGAAATTGATAGAATAAGAAGAAATCTACTGAGATAAAGAGCTGAGAAAAGAAATGTTGAAGATAATGGTAGCATTTATATATTGATAGATATATTGTTGATAGAATGAAACCCAACTAAGGAAAATGAATGAGAAGCAAGAATATTTGTGAATGATATATTGCTTATAATAAAAGCTGGGATGAATGCCATTGTCAACTAATTTATAGCCTCACAATAGTAGGTGATGACCAATTTCAACCCAATTTACCAAGTGGTAGAAGTAAATTCACTACAAAATAATGAGCATTATTTTAGACTTAACATCAACATCCATCTTTACTATCATCTGAACATTAGAAGTCATGAAGATCTATCTTATGAAAGCCAAGAAAAACTACCACAAAAAAATAGTCCATATCCAATAGATAAATTGTCATTGGAATATAATATTCTTATGTTACTAATGAAAACAAAGGAGAATAATGATGTGGAAGAAGATCAAAATAGATGTAAGGAAATAAGGATAAACTATGTGAGGTGATGATTAAGACTAGTGAGAATCAATTAGGAAAGTAGTACTAATGATAAGGGAGAAGAGTGTCAATGGTATACTAGGTGATACTGAGGTGAATCCAAGAAGATGCATGTCCATAATGCTCAAAAGAAATATATAATTAGAAGGGTAAAAAACCAAAGAGAAAACCAAAGGAAAAGATGTGTATAAAAAGGTCATGAATTTTACAAAAGTCATAAGTTTATACATGACAAAAGAAGAAATCACGACGTTGATGAAGTCGAAGCATAATGGAAAAACCATGAATTTAAAGTTCTATAGAGAAAATGTCAATTTTGCGAGTTCACTAAAAGTCATGACACTAGAGAAAAAAAATCATAACTAATCTCAAAGCCACAAAAATCATTAAAGGAAGATGAAATTGAAGATGTAGCAACTTCTGTGAAAGTCATGACACATAAGAAGAACACCTTGAAACATGGACAATACTAGATTGACTAATCTTGAAGCTGCTAACTAGTCACCTTCATTATGTTTTCTTGGGGAAAGAGAAGACAAATTCAATCATCATATCAATTGAATTAGCTAGAGAGATGGAGGTGACTATGATGAAAATGATAAATAAATATACAAAAACAATACCTTGGTCGGTTGAAGATATTAAAGGAATCAATCCTTCAATATACATTCATAGATACTTATAAAAGATGATGCAATGTCAATAAGAAAACATCAATAGAGATTGAATCCAATAATGAAAGATGTGGTAAAAAAATTATAAAATAACTTAATGGGAGAATTATATATGTCATATTGAATAGTTCATGAGTTAGTCTGATTCATGCAGTTCTAAAGAAGGAAAGCTTGATGGTGGTGAAAACTTCAAATAATAGTGAAATCTCCACATGTGTAACTACTAGATGATGCATATGCATGGATTATCAAGAATTGAACAAATAAGTTAGGAAGGATGACTACCAGCTTTCTTTCATGAATCAAATTTTGAACAAAATGTTGGGGTACTCCTTTTATAATTTTGTAGATGGATATTTGAAATAAAATCAGATTTTGATTAACCTAGTGGAGAAAAAAAAACTCACATTCACTTTCCCATAAGAAACGTTTGCATTCTAAAGGATGACATTTAGTCTTTACAATGCTCTAACTACTTTTTAGAGACAAATGAATATGATCTTTTCTGATTTCAATGAGTAAATTATGAAGGTATTTATAGATAACTTTTTTATTTATGGATAACTTTTTTATTTATGGAGATTCTCTTGAAAGATATTTACAAAACTTAGAAGTAGAGTTTAAAGGATATAAAGAGAAGAATTTCATTCTTAACTAAGAGAAATATTATTTCATAGTGAAGGAACGAATTGTACTAGGACATTTAGTCTCAACTAGAGGGCTTGGAGATATTAGGCAATATCAAAGATTTATCAACAATGTCTCAAATATGGAAAACAATTATACAAACTATTAGAGAAAGAAATAGTTTTCAATTTTAGTGAAGAAAGTGTTGATGTGTTTAAAGAGCAAAAAAGAAAGTTAATAGAAAACTTAATTTTAACCATATCACAATGAGGGGAGCCATATGTGATTATGTGTTGGAAATGCATACATAACAACTATACTGAGGAATAAATGAATAAGGTTTTTAGGGGTATTTCATATGCTAGTTGGATATTAAATAAAGGCCTAGTAAATTATACAACCATTGAAAAGAAGATATTGTCCATTGGGTTTTCTTGTGATAAAATTTGATCATACATCCTTTAATCAAAAGGTAGTGATTTATATGAATCTTGAAGTCATGCAATACTTAATGATAAAGAAAGAAGGGTCAAGACTGATAAGATATATTTTGTTTGCTTCAAGAATTTGATATAGAGATGAGAGACAAAAATGAGTGACAATGTGTCCGTCGACTATTTGTCCCACTTAGAATCCAATGTGAATCATGGAGAAAGAGATGATATTTTGGAGAACTTCTCACATGAGCATATATGATGTTAAAAACTCAATTGCCCTATCATGCCGATTTTGTATATTACATAGCATGTGGAGCTCTTTCTCTTTTTCTCAAGTCACAGAAAAAAAAGAAAGTTTATGAATGATGTGAGAAACTACCTATGGAATCATGCACTTCTATTCAAAATATGTGTGGATCATATAATAAGGGGATGTATATTAGAAACCAAATAGATAGAAATTATCCTCCAATGCCATTCGTCCTCTTATGGAGTACATTTTGGAGGTAAAAAAAACTACCCAAAAGATATTAAAATCTACATTATTTTGGCCATTATTATTTAGGGATTGCCAGAATATGGTGTGATGATGTGACATATTCCAAAGATTAGTTAATATATCTAGGCATAATAAAATGCCACTCAACAACATCCTTGAAATGCCATTCTTCAACCTTTATCAAAGAGTACATACTATCAGCAATGGTGAATTATATGTCTAAGTGGATTGAAGCAATAGCTTACAAAATAGATGATGCGAAGATAGTCTTGGGTTTTCTCATGCATCAATATTTTCACACAGCTTGCCACATCAAAAATCATCATAAGTAATAAAGAAAGCCATTTTTGCAACAAATTATTTGACACTTTCTTGGCTAAGCATGATACTAGGCATAAAATGAGAGTTACATATCATCCATAAATAAATGAGTAATTTGAAATATCAAATAGAGAGATCGAAAATATATTAGAGAAGATAGTCAATCTATTAAGAAAAGATTGGTCTCAATTATTAGAGAAAACATCGTGGGCAAATACAATGGCAATCAAGACATCCTACACTGTGTCTTCCTGCAGATATATTTTTGGAAAGGCTTATCATTTACTAATCAAACATAAACATCAAGCATGGTTGGAAATAAAACGAATAAATTATAAAGTGAGAGATGTAAAGGAAAAGAGTGGTCTTTAGAAGAGTAGACTAGAAGAATTGAGGAATCAAGCACATGATAATGCTCAAATCTATAATGACGAAACAAAAAAAACAACATAAAAAGAATTTACAAAGGAGGCAGTTCAAAATATGAAAAAAGATATTGGTTTTTAATTCACACCTCAAGTTATTTATAAAAAAATTAAAGTCTCAGCCACGGATTAAAATATTGATTTTTACGGATATATTGGTACTTTGATTTTATGGATATATTAGATATATCGAAGATATATCGGTGTGTATATGTATATAAGCATAAATCAAGGATAGATATATCAGTCTTAATTGATATATCACTACTTAGAATTTAGAAATATTTCGGAGATATATCTGTGGATGTATCGAAAATTTTTATCACTGGTCTCAGCAATATAGACCATTTACAATCATAGTAGTGATATCCCATGGGGCAGCCACAAAGAAATCAAAAAATGAAATGGAATTCAAGATAAATGGAAAGTTACCTAGACTGAAGCATTGTAAAAGAGAACAACAATGAACAACCCGAGTCTAAAATGGTTGAAATTTTTGAGTCATGACAACCGATTGCTAAGACATGGTTAGAAAAATTTAACAAAATTGGAGTGCAAGCTAAAATAATAGTCTAGATAAGGCTGTCTAATGTATTTATTATTGGGAGGCAACCTAAGTAGTTAGTTTCAACCTTTATGAAGAAAAAGAAACCCATTAAACCCACCATATCATAGACAAAATAACAAATCAATATATTCAAGATTCATATCTAATGGAAAACAAACTATTACGACACTCAAACCTAGTCATACTAATTCTTTTCTTTTTGTGTTGTTTTGTATTTCTTCCTTTTCAATTTGATGTCTTAGAGGATTTCTAGAGAAGAGGGAGACTAATTGCTCATGGATGAGCAATACTTTTAGTGTGAGAGGTATTTTGAGACTTCATAAACTAACTTTTTTGGGTTGTTTCGGCATTCAGTGCTCATTTATTGTCCATGGATTTCTTGATATGTTTGTATTGATGTGGGCTTTAAATGGATAGATTTTACTAAATTATAGTTTTAATAAAATTGAAGGATAAAAATCTATGGACGGTCATGATATTTCTAATGTTATAACTTGGTTATACTATTCACAAGCCTATTGAGAAGTTGTGCCAGCCTTTCATGGCCACTACTCTACAAAAGAAATCATTTTAATCTTTGTATAATTATGATTATCATCAAGTTGTGACAATTTTTTCATTGTGTAGCATTATCTTTGTGGACATGATATTTTCATGGAGTCACACCCATACTATTTCTAAAACATAATGATGACTTAGACTTTATTTTCATATTATAGCAACTAAGTATCTCATTAGTATAAGAAGTCATGACATTTTCCTATGTAATGAATTAATCAATACAGAACTAAAAATTACATAACACAAAGTGATTTTTAGTCACAGTAATCTTTTTTGCTATGAATTTGTATTCTAAAGAATAATTATCTCAATCATGATATTTTTGTTGCCATGATATTCTAATCTAGAGAGGAAAAATCTTACCTATGACAATTCATGCTACCACAACTTTGCATTATAAAGAGTATATACATTAGTCATGGTCATTCATGCAGCCTTGTCTTTGTATTCTAAAGAATATTTAGCTTTGTTGTTGAATTCCTATTACCATGACTTTCTTCTCTTAAGGAGAGTTACTTTAGTATTGAAATGTTTTTGTCACCATGAATCTTGTACTATTTAGATGATTCGAAGATATGATAAAATAATGACCTCAACCCAATATTGTGGCATCTAACTTGAAGATATGCATGGAAGCTTGATCTATAAAAGGAAGACTTAGAGTTTTTCATAAAAAAAGAAAGTGGGAAATTAGATTTCATTCCCAAGAGCATGCAAAACCCTAGGGGCAAGACTTTCAATCCTGATTAGAAGTAAATCTAAGGCAAACACAAGTAAGGTATTAGCTTTTGATTCACATATCAAGTTATTTATAGGAAAATTGAAGGCTTAGTGGTATGAATCATTTATAGTCATATGAGTAATGCACTATGGAGTAGATACAATGAAATCAAAAAATGAAATGAAATTCATGGTAAATGAGCAAAGACTGAAGCATTATAAGGGAGAACTGCAACCCGAGTCTAGAATGGTTGAAAAATATGAGTCATGACAACCTATTTTAAGAAAAATAGAAAATTACATCAAAATTAGAGGGCAGGCTAAAATATTAGTCTAGCTAAGGATGTTAAATGTAGTACTTCTTGGTAGGAAACCCAAGTAAATAGTTTCAACTTTTATGAATAAAACTATATTCATAGCACCCACCAAAACATACACAAAATAACAAATCAATATATTCAAGATTCATATTTAAAGGAAAACAAACAACCACAACACTCAAACCTAGTCATGAACATTCTTTTATTTTTGTGTTGTTTTGTATATTTTCCTTTTTGGTTTGATGTCTCAGAGGATTTCCATTGAATAGAGAGACTCATTACTTATGGATGAACAATACTTTTAATATGAGAGTTTGTTACTTCATGAAGCAGCTTTTTTTTGGGTTGTTTGGCATGAATTTCTTGATGTATTTGTATTGATGCATATTTTAAATGAGTAGATTTCATTAAATTGTGGTCTTGATAGAATTGGAGGAATGAAAATCAGTGAAAATTCATGATATTTCTCATGTCATGACTTGTTTATACTATTCACAAGCCTATTGAGAAACTGTTCAACCTTTTATGGCCACTGAGTTTTCACATTCTTTTTACTATGTAACACTATCTTTATGGATATAATATTTTCATGGAGTCATATTTGCATATTTTATAAAATATAATGATGATTATGACTTTATTTTTACATTTTAGCAAGCAAGTACCTTATTGGTACAAAAAGTCAAGATATTTTTATAGATCATAACTTAATCAATATATAACCAAAAATCATAGAACACCAAGTGATTTTTAGTTGCAACAATCTTTTTTGCCATCAATTTGTGTTCTTGAAAATAATTATCTCAGTTATAACATTTTTGTTGCCATACCATTCTGAACTAGAGAGAGAAAATCTCAACCATGACTATTCATGCCACCATGACTTTGCATTCTAAGAGTAAATACATCAGTAATGGCTATTCATGCTGCCTTGACTTTGTATTCTAGAGAGTTTTGGTTCATTTGTAACTTTCTTATAACTATTCCTTGTGCTCTGAAAGGAGTTACTTTAGTCTTGACATTTCTTTGACACCATGAATTTTGTACTCTTGAGATAATTCAAAGATATGATGATGTCATAACCTCAACCCAATACCATGACTTCCAACTTGAAGATATGCATGGAGCCTTGATGTTTTTCAAAAAAACGAGAGTGGGAAATCAGATTTCAAGCCCACAAGCATGCAAAATCATAGGTGACATGACTTCCAACTCCCGATTAGGGGCAAATTCAAGGCAAATGCAAGTAAAAATTGGTTGAGATTATGTTTTGAGACTTAGATTCTCACTAGGGTTGTCATTGTGATGCCTCAATTCCAAAAGATGTCGCTCCATATATCTCATAGGAATTCTTTGCTAATGTTAGGCTAAATTTGGATTTAGTGTTGGTTTATTGTACTTGTGTTATGGTGATATAATTATATAATACTTATTGGTGGTAATCTTGTGATTTGAATATTGTTAGATGTGGATACTATTTATAATTAAAATTTAGAGTTTTTCCTATATCATAGGTTTATGTGTATTTACCATCATGGTTAGTGATATAGTATTCATGGAGCATACTCATGAGGTATGATATGAAAGAAGTTATAACTATTATAATCTTATCGTGTAAGATAAACTTATATATGAAAACTCAAAATTGATATAAGTTTAATTATTATAAACTTTACTTTCATAAAGCTAAAAGTAGAAATACATTAAAATCCAATCCATTGTGCATCTTCTAGAAGAATTAACCTTCAGTGAGTTATGTAGAATATCTAACCTATGGGTTTTACTATTATGCAATAGTCATGTGTTGACATAATGGATGGTGATAAATAAGTCACGGAATACATATAAGTGGAGGTGTTTTGTAAGATTCCGACTTCCAACAACTATGAATCATTTTTTTTATGATTTACATAAGTAAGATTAATGAGAAGTCATGTATTAATTGATATGAGTATGACACTTATGAAACTGAAAGTATAAATATAAATATAACTACATTTCACATCTTTATAATATTAGATATTAGTGGATAAAAATTCATACCCGAATGAGTTATTAAGAGTAGTTGACATATTGATTAAAAGGAGTTGACTTATAAGTAACTCATGAACAGAACAACTATGTTTTTGGTGGTTAAATTCCAAAGGTACAACTATGAGTGGACTATCTTTAGTATTAAAAATCCAAAAATGACAACCACTTTGTATGCTAAGTGAGTACTAGGGCATTTTTATATCATTCTAACATTGATTTAATATTAGAGCATATTATTGCCCAAATACTAAAAAAAATCTGATTAGATATAAGGAAGTGAGCCAACACTTGAATCTAAAATATATTTCTAAAACATAAATCTATATACTCAACTCGAGCAGCAGATAGTTTGCAATTAGTTAAGCTCCCTACATAATCCAAGTTAATTCAATATATGGAATTACATTTATTTATACTACTTGTATGACATATATATATAGATATATAGAACTCTATTGGTAAAAACGATCACCCAACAAGTTTTTGAGAAAATGTCACAAATGATAAATTTTTACACTTACAAAGTCTAAATGAAAAATATTGCATGATGATGTGGAGTTGTGGTAAATATTTTTTTCAATGATTGAGCACTTCTCATACTTTTGTTTGTTAGAAAATGTTTTATGCATTTCCATTATGAATGATGCTCATGGAAGATATTAATGAATACATTGAAAAATATAATCTTCTTCATTCTTTTTTTTTGTAGTTTTCAATGTGAACCAAATAGCCATGTAAGAGTTAAATTGGATTTTTCTTATGTTTTCCACATTGTTTATGTGTTGTTCTTGATTAACATTTGTTGGATTAAACTGAAATGAAGCCCAAAATACTAATGCCAATTCTGAAACTATTTTCCATACCCACAAATATGTTAATTAATTTTTCAAGTTATTAAATCTTTTTATTTTGTCCCTTACATATTAGTAAACATAGTAGAAATCACATATTTTTGGTGTTCATCGCGTATATTTATATTTCTTTTTAATTAAATTTTTGTTTTAATTTTTATTCAAAAATGGCGACAAACTCAATTTTAACTCATATTTAAATCCAAATTGAGATTTACATTTTTCAAAATACCCAAAAATTAAAAACTAATTCAGCCCAATTTAATTACTATAAAATAAACAAATACAAATTTTCAGTCACACAGGAATATATATTTTCTATCTGAAAATTTATATACTATCATTATCAAAATAATTATCTAAATTATTTTGATAATTAAACACAAAATCTAAATCAAATCTTGCCCACACTTGCAGAATACATAAATAATTATAATTAAAACTATACTTAAATAATTAAAGATAAAGTCCCAAAATAGCTGCAATCTATAAATTAATGCATAAATAATACATGTAACATTATACTTTTGGAGATACTGCATCTATAAATTAATGCATAAATAATTATAGCTGCAATCTATAAAATAGCTGCAATCTTTGGAGATAAATGAATTATACTTTTGACAGATTAGAATTAGTATTCCTCCTTGTTTTCCGGTGAAATTATGAGCACACGAGTACATCCCCCACAAGCCACTATATGAATTTCATACAAATATCACATGGACACAGAACAACACCACGCGAACACAACACAAAAATCACATGAATACTGCATGAACACCACATGAACCACCAATAAAGAAGAAGTAACATTGGAAATTTTGAGATAAACCAAAACCCATACTAAAGATTTTCGTGATTAAGAAAAATATTAAAGACCCATAATATGATAATAGTTTTTGGAAATAATATACTTTTCCAAGCTCTCTCTGTCCTCACTGAAAAACTTAGTTATAAAGAGAGTTTTATTTTATTTATTTCTCATATAGTTTTATTTTTGGAAATCAAATACTGCTTATGCATGAACACCATAATTTTGGAAATTTCAAAGCTTTGTATCCCCTAAAGGTTTTTCTGAAGATATTGATCCGGCATCCGTGCAATACACACGGGACAAGGACGAACCATGTTTTCGAAAATCAGGGGTTGTCCTTTTGTTTTTCCACTCGCCCATCCACATGCCTCAGCCCCATTTTTCTTTCTGTAAAATGTGGTTGTGGCATTGTGCGCCTTGTGCCCATTTATTTCCATGTGTGATGCCCCCCTATATAAAAAGATGCATCCCCTTAATAATAAATAACTTCTTACACCCCCACACAAAAAATAACGTAATAAAACCTTTATTTTTCATTTTATTTAAAAAAATATTATTGGTACTCCTTTTCAACGTGAGAATCCCAATGATCTGTATTTTAATTAAATAACACTAACACAATAAATGTTAAACCACATACCAATTAAATTTAAATCAAACAAAAATTAACCAAATTAAATCTAATTCTCGAGCCTATAAAACTATCCCAATCTTTCCAACCCAAATATACCCAACAATATTAGTGTATATATGAATGAATGAATATATATATATATATATATTATTTTAAATGATTTCAATTGATCATGAGACTTAGCAAACATGTACAATTTTACTAAAATATGTTAAATGACTTTCTTATTTACATTAATTTCAATTTTATATGATGAACATCTTAAACCAAGTTTGATAAAATGATATATATCAATATTAATAATTTATGAAATAATAGGATCTCCTCAATATGTCCTATTGATATTTATTGAATGAGCATGTGAGAGAAATGTTCAAAGAAAATTGTGTAATGTAAATGAGTCTAGAAGACACGCATTCTAATTAATTTTGTAAATTTTGTGAACTCAGAGCTATATACATAGTGCTTACTTTTCATAAAAATATATTAAATGGAATAAAATATTAAACTTAGATTTTTATTTTATACTTTATATTAAAATATTTTATATGATTATTTGTTTTACATTTTGTACATATTTAGTCCATAATTTATCAACTATAAAAATATGTATAGTATTGAAAGGAAAATTAAGTTGTTATATAGAATTAAATAGATTTTACATAAAAATTAAAAGTAAAAATATAGATATCACTATAATATTTATGAATAGATTACTTCAACAAAATATGAAATGATACCAGCTTATAGGATTAAGACAATGAAACATGACTCTCTTAATTTTTGAATTCAATATAAACTTTTGAGTTTTTTTTCTTATTTGATTGCTCATTTGAATCCTCCACCACATTTATCATACAGAGATCTTGTATCACAATAATTTTTTTCTTCATAAGAGTATTATGCCATCACTAAATTAGAATCTGATAATACTTCATTTAGAGCAATATCTCAAATATTCACGATTGAAGATTTTAATTATGATGTCCAATATATTGTCCATATCAACATATAAAATGCAAATATAATTGTAATATTAGTTGTTGCAACTATTATTACTAATTATTTTTAAATTGGCCTACTTGAATAACTAGTCTCTTTGACATGTACACTTTTGATTCATATTGGTACTATGTATCGGAATTGGTTTATTATAAAAGTTATTTATGATTATTTTTTCCATTTATGTTTCCTTATTATTTTAATAAAAAATTTGATAAAAAGTTGAATTTATAAAAATATATATGTCCTTTATTGTGCATGTAAATGATTCGGTGCATAGAGATTAATGTATGCATAGAAGATCAAATTATTAATTCTCGTGGAATATAACTTTGTTAATAATAATATATATTTAACTAGATAACTTATTAGTAAGATTATGATACTATATTTCAATAGGTCTATTTTGACTATGGTTAATTGTAAAGTTCTCTACTACTAATATACTTGAGTGTATTGAACAAAACTAATATAGTATAATTATTTTGTACTAACTTGTAAAATAAATTACACCATGGTTATTATAAATACTATTAGTCTTATTCTTGAAAAAGTTATTGTTTATGTGTACTTGTTAATAGTTGTTTTGATTTATAAAGAATAAAATCTAGAAATAGAGTTGAGAACTCTATAAATTGGATAGCTTTATAAGGAATATTGATTGGTGATGAATCCATATTCTATCAAAATGATTGGTTGAAAAAATTTTTAAGTTTTCATTGAGAAAGCTTATTAGTTTTGATATTGTCAAACCTTGTAGGTACATTTTAATTTGACAATAGAAATTAGTTAAGCGAAAAGTATCAAGAAAATAATAAAAGATTGATTAAATTGGATTATCTATGATTTAATTTAATTAATAGATATCTATAATCTTATTATGAAAATTTTAATTAGTATTAAGTAACAAAAGATATAAATTATTTTGAATAAGTGAATGAGTACAATTATAATTCTATATTAATTAAAAACTATAATTAATATAAATTTTTGTGTGAAATAATTATATTGGAAGCTAGAGATCTTATTCATGTCTGGGTCCCTTCCATCGCATTATCTGAATGCCATATAAGTAATAAAGATTTTTGTTTATTAATCTAGTATGTATGTCCATATATATAATGAGAATGATTAGCTTAATTATAATCGAACAATTTTATTTTGTCAAATTAATTGATTTTGATTATATATATATATATATATTATTTTAAAGCTTTAATAGGATATTTAATTTAATAATGAACCAAAATGCTTGATTTTATTGCATTAATGAATTGATCATATATTTTTATTTTAAATATACATATTGCCCAACAATGTATATAGCACTATAGTATCTCCATCTTTGCTTTTTGAGGTTGGTGAAGGAATTATGGGAAATGAATCAAGACATATGTGGACCTCTAACTCAACATTTCCTTGCTCAAATATATTTTAAAACATCAAAATAACATTTACAAGAGTATTATTGTCATGATTAAATAACAATTTTATTTGTTTATGAGTTCTCTAACAATGGTATCAGATGGAATTGTTTCGCCAATAATAAGGATGAATGTGTTATAGTCTTAACAATATTTAAAAGATCAACTAAAATGGAGGGGTTCTAACAACTATTGACACATTTGAACACCGAGACTATTTATTTGTGGATTGTGGTAATGTGATTGGATGGATCTTACTCATTGGGTGTAATTTTGCGTTTCAATTTTTGATTGGATGTAATTTTTTTTTCTATAAATCTTAAGAAAACTACCACCGACAATGGTGCCCATGGTGGTTATCATGGTGATCAACATTGTTGGAGAAGATGACTATCATTAGTGTGATGCAATCTATTGTGATGATTATAACTGACAATGTTAACTACTGTGGTAAATGTGGTCATTAGTGGTGAATTTTGTGGTACCCTTGAGCTAGAAAATATACATGCGGTAGAATTCATGATGGCAGAAGCAAGAAGTGGCTTAGTTCATGGTAGCAGAGCTAGAGGTGTCAAACAGGCCGTGTCGGGCCGGTTTGACCCATTTTTTTAGAGCACGGCCGTGCTTTCGTGCCGGGCCAGGCACGGTACGGTTACTATACCATGCCGTGCCTGGCCCGGTCAGGCCTAATCTGGCCGTACGGGCCAAACCAGGCCGTACGCGGCAGGTTAATTTTTTTTTTAATTTTATAATTTTAATTTTTAGTTTAATTATAAAATATATTAAATTATATATAAAATTATAGATAATGTATAATATAAAAAATTTATAAAATGTAAATTGTTTAAAATTTATTAATTTACAAAGTTTAAATTTTTTTTATAATTGAAAATAAAATTAGTTTATAATTTATTAGAATTAAATAATAGAGTTATAAATTTTTAAATGAAAAAATAAAACAAAAAAATAAATAAATCAAAAAATTTTGTTAAAAAAAATTAAAAAGTAAAAAAAACAAAAGCAAACCAAATAAAAAATGACCAATCAACCAGTAGATACCGAAGGTTCGAACCAAACAAATTAAAGTTTCAACGTAACGTATAAATAAAGCCTATAATCAATAAAAAATAAAACATCGAAATCAAAAAATAGTGGATCATCATCAAACGTCAATCGACATATCATGAGCATCATCAGCCACAACATCAAGATCAGTATCATACGGATCATCATCATCAGCAATCAACTCCTCTGCTTTTACAGTGGTTGTAGCTGTAGTCCTTGTCCCAATCCCAGCTCCAGCACGATCATATATGCTAAACCTTGAATCCTCTCAATCCTTCAAACAAGCCATGATCTCAACAATATATGGACGTAATCTCTATCTCCTATCTAAAATCATGTTCACTGCAACAGAAAAAGCAAACTCCGATGCTACGCTCGACACCGGAGGAGTTAGTGGATCCAATGCCATCCTAGATAACATGGGAAAGGTGGACTCATATGATTTCTACCACTGTAATATATCAAGATTCTTAGTATCAGAATGTGATAGGATTGAGCAGTAATCGGTATCTAAGTACCGAGAAAGCTCACTCATATGTTATGGTCCACCCCGATGTTTCCCCCTCGCTAGCTGAATGAAAAAATCGTCATCTCCGAACAAGGTATCCATGTCCGTAATCACAGTCTCACTACCACCACCACTATACCTAGTATCGTAGAATTTGAACAAGTCAGTCAACTTCTCATTATTGAACCCTTCAGGTGGCTCTTCTAGGTTCATGCATGAGGAAATGTAAGTCAGGGTGTTTTCTACCCCTTCCACTTTAACCCTACGGTCCATGCATGCAGCGAGGCAATAAAGAGATGGAACGGTGGACTAGTACTCCAAGTACTTGGTTTCCATCTCTGCAACCATATGCTTAGTGTCGGGTTAGCTCGATACTTCCTAAACATGCTACTAATGTTGCATATGCACCTGAGTGCAATGCAAGTCGTGGGCATATAAACCGACGAACATATGTTCGTCGTGTCATAAAAAATATTCAGGAATTTCATAAATGAAATTTCTGAAGCCCAGTTAGTGTCGTCAATAATAAGTTCGTCACTCTTACTATTGATGAAGTAGATATCACGTGTTCGTATCCAACACATGATTCCAACACTATGTACGTGTAATTCCACCGATGTCTCATATTCGATTGGAATTTCTTCTTCTTAAGATTCACAGACAAACAGAGACTATCAAACTCTAGTTGTCTACGAGGAGTGCGAATATATTTTAGTGTATTACGTATATTATCCAATGCGGGGGAACACACTTTCATACCCGCTTGAACAATCAGGTTAATCACGTGACACATGCATCTGATATGAAAAATCTTTCATAATGGTGCGTCTTTAATATTCCTAACAAACATGTTAATCGCTACTCCATTATTAGATGCATTATCGAATTTGATACTAAAAATTTTATTTTGAATTTTATATTTTCTAAAGATTTTCATCATATACTCAAAAATGGCCGGGCCATCATGAGGATGGAGAATCTCAGAAAATCCTAAAATTTTTTTATTCATAGTCCAATTAGAATCTACATAGTGGCTGGTGAGACATGCATAAGATGATTCACCGTAACTTGTCCAGATATCGGACGTCACGGACACCACTCCACTATATACCATAAATTCATTAATCTGATCGGAAGACCCATCAATGTGATAAGTCTGGCCATGCCATCTCTACCCAACTCGCTGAAGTATATGAAGGGAGTAAACTTTGAGACTGAACTCGATCTAGTCTCAAAAAATGCAGTGCCAAGTTGGGTTTTCCTAGGATCTAATGGACCATGTTTTTTGGTACATAATTTGGCACGTCTCTTAAGGTGCCCAGTCCCAAACAAACTCTTACATGTTAAAAGTCTCATACAATATTTGCACTCTGTCATTTCTTCTTCCTCACCTCTAATATTTTTTTTGTTTTATTATATTAAAATGAGTCCAAACTATAGAAGTCCTCCTAGTTTTTTGTTTTTTAGAAGTTTGGGTTGAGACGACTAGAGAAACCAAAGTTTCAGCAGTCTCAAACCTCTGTGTAAGATTTTTATTTTCTAAATTTAAATATGTTTAATTAGTATTTGTCATTTTTAGGATTTTTGTTAAACAGGACACTTATTTAGAGACTAAATGATAGATTTTAAATTTAACTATTTTAGGTCTAGAGAGAGAGAGACTAGAGAGAGAGAGAAAGTAAAAAAAAAACTTAAAATAAATTACCCAGTAAAGTAGTCAGGTCGATCACGTGCACGGTGCACCATAGTCTAGCTCAAAATTCAAAACCCAAGTTGAGATTCCCGAAAAGCCAAGCCAAATGACGAAATCCCGACTTCTTGTGTCCCGAGAGAGAGGAGCAAGATTTTTGAGAGAGAAAATATGAGATTTGAAAGAATAAATATTTACGAAAAACATAAATATTATAGAGAGGGGGGGGGGGGTGGATTTTATAGTTTAAAGAATTTAATTTTTTTTAAAAAAAGTCATTTTTTTGATTTTTTTTAATTTTTTAGGGGGCAGAATCATGAGGGACGTTGGATTCTTCCTCCTAGCCGTTGGAGGGAGATCCAACGACAATAATTTAATTTTTTTTTGCTCGTTGCGGGGGGGGGGGGGGGATGGGATCGGGTCGGGGGGACAACGGGTCGTGTCTGATTGGACACGACCCACGGTCTTTTTTGCCGGAAGGGGAAGCTTGGCTTGGCGTTGGCCAGAGTGTCCCAAGTCACAGTGAACCCACCCGTGACACATTACTCGTGAGGGTGCGGGAAGCCAGGTTTGTGGGTCAGTGGGTGTGAGACGCCGGGCTGGGTGTGAACGGTGACCCTGATCGTGCCTACAGGCCATGCCACGGGCCATTGAACCGTGCTGGGTCAGGCACGGCACGAGGCCTGATTAGCTTCGGCACGACACGACACGGATTGTGCCTTACACGGGCACAACACGGGCTCGGGCATGGGATATTCCCGTGCTGGGCCAGCCTGGGCATGGCCGAACCATGCTGTGCCTCGTGACAGGCCGGCCCGGCCCGGTTGACACCTCTAAGCAGAGCCATATAGAGATAGAGTTCATTGTGGACAACGTTGTAGTGCACAACCAACATCTAAAACTAAAATAGATTTCACACTTGTTTTATTATGAAAAATATTTCAAACCATTATGATAATAAAATCGGACAGATTATGTCATATTTAGGGCACTAACCTAATTCTTGAAAAGTCATAGGTTTTAAGTCCTAAAAGCTAAACAAGTGAGGTGTTCAACATTTATATTTACATGATGGCTAGTCATCGTGTATTTATGACATGAAAATATTTGTAGCATTGAAATGTGTGGCATGAAAATAATGTGCGTATGGCATAAAAATGTATTTATTATGGATTAGACGCACACACACACACACATGTTGCCATGACATGCATTTATAGGCATGACAACTTGTATAATGGTTTTGGGCCAAAACATAATACACATATTTTAAATAAAAACCCTCAAATTTTAAACTATTTAAGTGGGCGAGGAAATTCATTAAATGAATCTCATGGTCTCAATCATTAGCTTGAAAGTTATGCAAATTAGTTAGCATGTTGTTCTTGGTACCTTTCCCCTATCAGACTAACTTGTTTTTAGATATACTTAGTAGAAACCATGGTAAGATAATTTATTGGTTAATTAAATGAATTATTTCTCCATCTGAGGGTTTCATTTAGGAATCAATCGGTTTAGAATTAGGTAATAGTTTACACATAACTATAAATAATAACATATTTTCTATCTGAGTCATTGCTGCTATTATTTGTAAGACAAAAGATAAAGTCATTAATTTAATATATTTTGGCACAGCCACTCCCTAAATAACAAGATTAATAGGAATTAGCCCGTGTGAATAGAACTGAAGATGTTCTCGCATTGAGACATTTTATTCATAGTGTGTCAAACTAATGATAAATTCATTCAAGAATTATTTGAGCAAATTAATTCTTATAATAAATTCAAACTAATAAACTCATTATAAATTTTTTCAACAAAATGTCTTTCAAACCACTCGCACCATTCTCAAAGATAATAAACTTTATAGAACCAATTATATTGATTGGAAAGGATATCTTAACATTGTCTTGATTACCGAGAACTACAAATTTGTACTCATAGATATTTTTCTGAATAAACCTCAACATGGAGGAACCAATAAGGAAACCAAACGTTATGAGAAAGGAGGAAAAACTGGTGAGATAGATTGCTGTTATATTTTGGCTATCAAGTTAAATATGCTTCAACATCAGTATTAGTCTATAGATTTTTCCTTAGACATTATGTTTAATCTCAAATAAATATTTATGAATCAGATTCATTATGCTAGGTAGAAAGCCATGAGTGATTTGATGAATACTATAATGATAACAAGTACCCTGGTGAAGGTCATGTTCTCAAGAAAATTGGTCATTTCAATGAATTGGAGATCCTTGGAGTTGAGTATGAAGTGGATTCTCAGATTGATATCATTCTTCAATCACTACAAGACTCCTATAGGCAATTCTGCCTAAATTATAATATGAAAAGGCCCGATTGGAACCATGGCACAACTGCTTAAAAAAAGTGGTATCAACTATTGAACTATTAAAAAATCATCTAGAATATTAATGGATGAAAGAACTTCTTATAAACCTAAAAGGAAAGAAGAAAAAAATATTTCAAAAACATACTCAAGTTCCACCAGCTCCTAGGTTACAAGTGGGAGTTAAAAAGCAAAAAAAAAAATGTTTTCATGACAAGCAGTTAGGACACTAGAAGCAGTATTGTTTAATTTATTTTAGCAAAGTGAACATTCAAGGTAAATCTCAATTACTAGCAGTTAAAACATGTTCATAAGTGGTATATATGGATATTTGGTGTGTAGAAATGAGCACCACTAATTATATCTATAATTATTTGTAGTATTTCTGAAAAACTAGACAATTAAGTGATGGAGAGATTGATCTTCACATGGGAAGCAGTACCAATGCGGTGACTATGGCAGTGAAAGATTACATGCTTCATTTTAAGAGAAATAATATTTTGATTTTAAAAGATTATCTTTTTGTACCTTTAATTAGGAGAAACTTGATTTTAGTTTTCAATTTTAGTTAAATATGGATTCTTTTTATTCAATATTTTTCTAACAATTTACTTGAATAAAAAGATTATTTATTCTGGTACATTAAAAGATAACTAATGAAGGTACATAAAGAAGGATCTCATGAAATAGCACAGTAGGACCAGACAATCAGAATAATGCCTTTTACCAAGTAAGTTGGGATATTATAAAGAAGGATTTTAAGAAAGCCATTACATGGATATTTTGTGGGGCAGAGATAGGTAAAACATGGGCGTATTCACAAATAGTCCTTATATCAAAAAAGGAGAACCCTTAGAAGGTCAAGGACTATAGACCGTTCAGTCTATGTAGCTCGATATACAAAATTCTGGCCAAAATCTTTCAAAATAGGCTGGCACTAATACTACCTAAGATAATTTCAAAAGAGCAAATAGGATTTAAGAAAGATAGATTAATAATGGAAAATATTAGCTTGACCAAAGAATTAATAAATGATGTAGACTTAAAATCGAGAGGTCATAATGTACTATTCAAACTGGATTTATCTAAAGTATTTGATAGAGTTAAATGAGATGTATTATTTTTGACAATGAGAAAAATGGAACTTGCAAAATCTTGGGTAGATCTCATTTATAGTTGTATATCAGCCGTATGGGTTAAATCCTCATAAATGGAGAGATGGAAGGGGGGAGATATAATGCTAGTGAGAGGTTTAAGATAGGGAGACCCTCTCACCATCTCTATTCAATATTTACTTAGAATTGCCAAAGGTTAATATTTAGGAGAGAATGAGGAAAGGTAGCATATTACCGTTCAGGTAGCCTAGACTAACCCCTTCAGTGGGATGCCTAGCATAAGCTGACGATCTAATAATATTCATGAATGCTAGCACTAAATCGCTTAAAAAGCATGGTGGAATTAATCTTCCTTCATGATGGAATTATCATAAGACAATTCGTGACTGCGGCTAAGGCTTCAAGGAGTCTTAACCAAAGAATTAAAAATATCACGAGATTCACATATAGAAAAGGAGAGATGATTTATTTGGGATATCCAATATACGAAGAAAGATTAAAAATTGAATATCTAGATTTCTTATTAGATAAAATAGGAAGGAAAATAGTATGATGGAAAGTAGAAATGTTAAACATGAGTGGAAGAATCACACTAATAACAAATGTTCTACAAGGTACCCTAATGCATAACCTTATGATAATATGACCTCCTAAAAGAATATTTACAAAACTGGGAAAATAATTAGCAAACTTCCTATGGGGGAAGAGAGACGAAAAAAACAAATTACACTAGAAGAAATGGGAGGATGTGTGCCTTCCGAAGGAGGAGGCAGGATTAGGGATAGGAAGTCTATAAGAGCTATCAAGAGCATGGGCATGTAAGAGATGGTGGAGGCTAAAAGAGAATGAAAGTTTATTGACAGAGTTTATGAGGGCTAAATATTGCATAAATAATGACACGAATAGAGAAAGAAAGAAGAGCAGAAAGTCAAAAGTATGGATACAAATGCTCAAACAAAAGGAAGTGGTGGAAAAGCATGCTAAACTAGCCCGAAGAGGCTGGAAATGGACACTAAATGTAGAAAGAATATTTACGCTGAAATCGGCCAAAATTGAAGTTAGAAGAAGGAAAAAAGTGCAGGAATTATTTAGATGGGTATGAAAGAATAATAATCCTCAGAAAATGTGCACATTCATGTGGAGGGCACTCCTGGATATAATACCGACAGACACAAACATACAGACAAATGGCATTAAATTAGCTTCAAGATGTGAGTGTTATCTGGAAAATGAAAAAACCTTAGATCATCTACTATCACAAGGGAAAATAGCAATGGAGGTCTGGAACTCGATAGATAACTCCATGCACATGAAAAATGAAAGCTTAAAGTTAAATGATAGACTTTGTAAATGGAATAGGATAAAAGATAACAACAATGTGCAGAGATGGATGAAAAACAATATTCTGTACATAGTCATCTGGTGCATTTGGAATGCTAGAAACAATAGCCGGTTTGAGGGAACAAAAATGTGTGGGAGAGATATTTTAAAAGATATTGAGAGGGTGACAGGAAGGATATCAGAGGCAAGCCCTATAAAGATACAAGATCAAAAATTAGAAAGAGATATGTTGGGTAAATAGAGGCTAAAAACAAGAAAGGATAAATCGAATAGAATAATTAGCATACAATGGGAGAAGCCTCCAAACGGGATACCAGTATTAAACACGGATGAAAGTTTTAATAGGGACATAGGAATAGTAGGAGGGAGAGGCGTGATAAGAGATGCAAAGGGAAAGCTGATATTAGCATTCACATCAAATTATAATGCAATATCAACACTTAATGCAAAGATCCTGGCCCTTAAACAAGGACTAAAGATTTATGATGAAAATAGATTAGAAATTATTGTTATTCAAGTAGGTTCAAAAATAGTAGTAGACATATTAAATCAAAAGGTAATGAAATGGAGATATGAGGAGGAATTAGAGGAGATAGCTAATTTAATGAGATCTCAGAAAAGAAATATAGTACACATTTATAGAGAAGTGAATGAGCTAGGAGATAATTAGCTAGGGAAGGTGTAAGAAAAGGTAGGCAAGTATTTATGAAAGGTATGATTCCAGAAAATTATGATTCCAGAAAGGTATAAAAGAATTATTAAATTGGATAGTATAGCCTTCCCATATATTAGAAGGAAGAAAGGATGGGTATAGAAAAAGGGGAAGTGAAGATTAAGCTACAAGGATAGCTAAGAGAATAAAAGATTAAACTAAAAGATAAAAATTCTAATTCACATATGTAGTGAGATTGTAGAGTAGGTAAAAGTTATTAAAGGAACAAGCTTATCTTATATAAAACTGTCGAAATAGAAACAAATTTTCTGATGTGGATTTGATCTAGTAGAGACATGTATTTATAATATGGGGAAAGTTTTCCAAAAATTATTTTTATATTGGGTGTTGGTTGTGTTTGTGTTGGCTTGGTATAGCAGGGACAAGTTCTAAGAAACATGCTTGAGTAAACAGCAGCAAATTAAAAGTAGGAGGGCACTAGTGTATGGAAACTTTTGGATCCTTATTCGGCAGGTTCAGCAAAAAGACGGCTGTATAGAAAAGATAGTTGTAATTATGCTCAATACATAGGATCTTGGGGCATGGGAAAGCAGGGGAAATGGGAAGAGAGGACTATGGTTTGTGGATTTGGTTTGTGGCATGGAATGTGTGCTTTTTGTATAGGTTTTAAAAAGAAGCAGAAGAGACTGACTAATAGGATAGAGAAAGAGGAATGGTGATGTGAAGTTAAAAAAAGTTTCAAGATAAAAGAGCCGAACAGAGGGCTAATGTATGCCCCCACTGAAATAAGCTAAACAACTGCTGAAAGTTTACATAAGCTGAAAAATAACAAAGA
The DNA here is from genome assembly GCA_029783825.1 of Sapria himalayana. Lineage (NCBI taxonomy): Eukaryota > Viridiplantae > Streptophyta > Magnoliopsida > Malpighiales > Rafflesiaceae > Sapria > Sapria himalayana. The sequence goes on along the minus strand of JAREIK010003431.1, from coordinate 2,583,665 downwards.
AAGGACTAAGAAGTAGGAAAGAGACATGGATGTAATGGTACGAGTCTTAAGTTTTCTAAATATTGTTTTAATGGGTTTGAAGTCTAGAGGATAGATGGGGTTATACAAGGAGAAAGGGTGGTAATGATTTAGTTTGAAACATGGGTATTTCTCTACCAAAAGAGAAGGTTATATTAATAAAACAAACCTTTAAAAAAATTAAGAAGAATATGAAGATTAAGAAAAAAAATAAGAAGAATAAAAAGAATAAGAAGAATAAGAAGAAGAAGAATAACAATAACAATAACAATAATAATAATAATAATAAGAAACATAAGAAGAATAAGAAGAATAATAAGAATAAGAAGAATAAGAAAAATATGATTAATAAGAAAATGAAGAATTGGTAGAATAAAAAGATAAATAAGAATAAGCCGAATAAGAATGATAAAAAGAATATGAAGAATAAGAAGACAAAGAAGAATAATAAAAATAAGAAGAATAAGAAGAAAAATAAGAATAAGAAGAATAAGAATGATAAGAAGAATAAGAAGAATAAAAAGGATAAAAAAATAAGAAGAATAAGAAGGATAAGAAAAATAAGAAGAATAAGAAAAATAAGAAGAATAAATAGAATAAGAATAATACGTATAATAAGAAGAATAAGAATACTAATAAGAATAAAAGAATAAGAAAAATAAGAAGAATAAGAAAAATAATGAGAATAATAAGAATAAGAAGAATAATGAGAATAAGAATAATAAGAAGAATAAGAAGAATAAGAAGAATAATGAAAATAAGAAGAAGAAGAATAATAATAATAATAATAAAAAGAATAACTAGAATAAGAAGAATAAGAAACATAAGAAGATTAAGAACAATAAGAAGAATAAGATGATTGATAAAAATAAAAAGAATAAGAATAATAAAAAAAATAAGAAGAATAAGAAGGATATGAAGAATAAGAAAAACTAGAAGAACAAGAAAAATAAGAAGGATAAGAAGGATAAGAAGTATAAGAAGAATAAGATGAATAAGAAGAATAAGAAGCAAAGAAGAATAAGAAGAAAAAGAAGAATAAGAAGAAAAAGAAGAATAAGAATATTAAAATAATTAAGAAAACAAAGAAGAATAAGAAGAATAAAAGAATAAGAAGGATACGAAGGATTAGAAGGCTAAGAAGGATAAAAAGAATTAAATGAATAAGAAGAATAAGAATAATAACAAAAATAAGAAGAATAAGAAAAATAAACTGTTAAAGAAGCGTAAGAAGAATAAGAAGAAATCGAAGAATAAGAAGTTAAAGAAGAATAAAAAGAATAAGAAGAATATGAAGCACAAAAAGAATATGAAGTATAAGAAGAATATGAAGGATAAGAAAGATAATTTAATAAAGAAAAATAAGAAGAATAAAAAGATTAGTGAGAATAAGAAGATTAGGGAGAATAAGAAGGATAGAAGAATAATAAGGATAGAAGAATAAGAAGGATAGAAGAATAAGAAGGATAGAAGAATATGAATGATAAGAAGGATAAGAAGGATAAGAAGGATAAGAAGAATAAGAAGAATAAAAATAAAAATAAGAATAAGAAGGATAAAAAGAAAAAGACGAATAAGAAGAATAAAAATTAAAAATAAATAAGAAGAATAAAAATTAAAAGACGAATAAGAAGAATAAGAAGAATAAGAAAAATAAGAACAATAAGAAAAATAAGAAGAATAAGAAGAATAAGAAGAATAAGAAAAATAAAAGAATAAAAAAATTAAGAAGAATACAAAAAATATAAAGAATAAGAATAATAATATAAAGAAGAAGAATAAGAAGAATAAAAGTATAAGAAGGATAAGAAGAATAAGAATAAAAAATAAGAAGAATAAGAATAATAAGGAGAATAAGAATAATAAGAAGAATATAAATAATATGACAGAATATGAAGAATAAGAAGGATATGATCAATAAAAAGAATAAGATTAAGAAGAATAAGAAGAATAAAAAGAATAAGAAGAATAAGAAGAATAATAAAGATAAGAAGAATATAAAGAATAAGAAGGATAATAAGGATACGAAAGATAAGAAGGATATGAAGGAAAAGAAGGATAAGAAGGATAAGAAAGATAAGAAGGATAAGAAGGATAAGAAGAATAAAAAGAATAAAAAGAATTTGAAGAATAAGAAGAATAAAAGAATAATAAGAATATAAAAAATAAGAAGAGGAAGAAGGATAAAAAGGATAAAATAATAAAAAGAATAAGAAGAATAAGAAGAATAAGAAGAAAAAGAAGAATAAGAAGAACAAGTAGAATAAAAAGTAATATGAAGAAAAAGAAGAATAAAAAGAATAAGAAGAATAAGAATAATATGATGAATAAGAACAATAAGAGAAAAAAGAATATGAAAAATAAGAAGAATAAGAAGACTATAATGAATATGAACAGTAACAATATTAAGCATAATAAGAAGAATAAGAAGAATAAGAAGTATAAGAAGAATAAAAAAAATAATAAGAAGAAGAAGGATAAAAAGGATAAAATAATAAAAAGAATAAGAAGAATAAGAAGAATAAGAAGAACAAGAAGAATAAGAAGAATAAGAAGAATAAGAAGAATAAGAGGAATAAGAAGAATAAGAAAATACGATGAATAAGAATAATAAGACGAATAAAAAGAATATAAAAAATAAGAATAATAAAAAGAATAAGAATATAATGAATATGAACAATAAAAATAATAAGCATAATAAGAAGAATAAGAAGAATAAGATGAAGAAGAAGAATAAGAAGAATAAAAAGAATAAAAAGAATAAGAAGAATAAGAAGAATAAGAAGAATAAGAAGAATGAGAAGAATAAGATGAATAAGAAGAATAAGATGAATAAGAAGAATAAGAAGAATAAGAAGAATAAGAAGAATAAGATAAATAAGTAGAATAAGACGAATTAAAAGAAAATGGAAAATAAGAAGAATAAGAATAAAAGAATGATAAGAAGGATAAGAAGAATAAGTAGGATATGAAGAATATGAAGAATATCAAAAATAAAAATAATAAGAAGAATAAGAAGAATAAGAAGAATAAAAAGAATAAGAAGAATAAAAAAAATAAGAAGAATAAGATGAATAAGAAGAATAAGAAATATAAGTAGAATAAGACAAATAAGACGAATAAAAAGAAAATGGAAAATAAAAAGAATAAGAAGAATAATAAGAAAAGAATGATAAGAAGGATAAAAAGAAAAAGAAGAATATGAAGAATATGAAAAATAAAAATAATAAGAAGAATAAGAAGAATTAAAATAATAATAAGAAAAAAGAGAATAAGAAGAATAAGAGGAAAAAGAAGGACAAGAAGAACAAGAAGAATAAGAAGAAAAAGAAGAATAAGAAGAATTAGAATAATAAGATGAATAATAATAATAAGCCGAATAAAAAAATATGAAAAATAAGAAGAATAATAAGAAAAGAAGGATAAGAAGAATAAGAAGAAAAAAAAATTAGGAAGAATAAGAAGAATATGAATAATAAGTATAAAAAGAAGAATAAGTAGAATAAGAAGAATAAGTAGAATAAAAAGAATAAGAAAAATAATAAAATAAAAAGAATAAGAAGAATAAAAATAATAAGAACAATAAGAAGAATTTGTAAAATAAGAAAAATACTAAAAATAAAAAGAATTAGAAGAATGAGAAGAATTAGAAGAATAAAAAGAAATGAAGAATAAGAAAAAAAACAAAAATAATAAGAATAAGAAAAATAAGATGAATAAGATGATTAAAAATAATAAAAAGAATAAAAAAATAAGAAGAATAAAAAGAATAAGAATAAAAGAACTATAAGAAGAATAAGAAAAATAAGAATAATAAGTAAAATAATAAAATTAAAAAGTATAAAAAGAAATAGATTAATAAAAAAAAAGTAGAATAAGAAGACTAAGAAGAATAAGAATAATAAGAATAATAAGAATAAGAAGAATAAGAAGAATAAGAAGAATAAGAAGAATAAGAAGAATAAGAAGAATAAGTAGAATAAGAAGAATAAGAAGAATAACGAGAATATGAAGAATAATAAGAATATGAAGAATAAGAAAAAAACGAAGAATAAAAAAAATAAGAAGAATAATAATTATAAAAAGAATAAGAAGAAAAAAGAAGGATAAGAAAAATAATAAAAATAATAAAAATAAAAAGAAATAGAAGAATAACAAAAATAAAATGTAAAAGAATAATAAAAATAATAAAAAGAATAAGAAGAAGAAGAATGAGATGTATAATAAGAATAAGAATAACAATAATAAGAAGGAATTAAAAAAAAGAATTAGAAGAATTAGAAGAATATGAAGAATAATAAAAATATGAAGAATAATCAGATTTAGAAAATAAGAAGAATAAAAAGCATACGAAGTATACCAAGAATAATAAAAATAAGAATGGTAAGAATGATATGAAGAAGAAGAATTAGAAAAATAAGAAGAATAATAAGAATAAGGATACTAAGAAGAATAAGAAGAATAAGAATAATAAGAATAATAAGAATAATAAGAATAATAAAAATAAGAAGAAGAATAAGGATAATATAAAGAATAAGAAGAATAAGAAGATTAGTAAGAATAAGAAGAATAAAAATTATAAGAAGAATAAGAATAATAAGAAGAATATGGTTGAAAGGCGTCTGGTATATCATGGGTTATCCCATGAGAATGTTCAGATGGACCCCTAACTTCACGACGAAGGAAGAATCCTCCTTGGCCCCGGTATGGCTGCTGTTTCCCATGCTTCCGATTCATCTATTTGATAAGTATGCTTTATACCGTATTGCTTGTTTGCTTGGCTCTCCTCTTCTTCTTGATGGTGCTACTGCAACACTCTCTAGACCGAGTGTTGCACGTGTTTGTGTTGAGCTGGACTTACAGAAACCATTACCCAATCGTATCTGGATTGGAACTATAGATGGAGGGGGATTTTGGCAACAAATTATTCCAGAATACCTCCCTCCATTCTGCTCTTGCTGCAAAAAGATGGGTCATGGTTTAGAAGCCTGTTTAGTGAACAAGAAAAGAACAGATGATAAGCTAAAACAAGAGGAAAGAAAAATGGCAGTAGGTAGAAGAGGAGATTTGATTAGATATCAAATAAAACCACAGAATACACACACTGCTCAACTAGAAATTCAGAATGGTAAGGTAGAAGGACTAAAATTAATTGAATATAACAAACCGAATATAGAAGATGAAAGGGCAGAAATAGAAGAGAGTAAGAGGAGGGAGTTGATTAGAAAAATTTCAGAATTAAATAAAAGAACTAGAGTTCAAATGAAAACTAAATTCCAAAAAAATAAAAGTTGGGCTGTCCTTGCTGAAGAGGACTCGGAGGAAGAATTTGAAATAAAAAGTTTGACCTCCCTCTATACGGATGTGGAGGAAAATGAGCTAAAGCAAAGAACAACTAAAGATGATATAAATATAGAAAATTCTAAAACAAAACAAAAAATGGGAAATAAGGATTGGGCAATTGAAGAGTTAAAAATAATGGCTATCCAAGTAAATAGAGAATGGAAAGTGGAGAAAGGAGAAGAATTAAGCTCACTTAGAAAACCAAGGAACATGAAAAAACACTTAAATAAAATATATGAGACCAAATGCACTACTAGAGCGCAAGCTAAATCCATAAAGAATGTATAATTATATTTATTGGAATATAAGGGGAATTGCAAACTCCCCTTCAAGGAATAGATTGAAAAAACTAATATACATGCATAAAATTAATCTTGTTTTAATAGCTGAACCGATGGTGGAAAAAACTCAACTAGAATACTATAAAACTATTTTAGGATTTAATCATGGTTACTCTAATAATAACGGTAAAATCTGGATATTGTGGAAAAATAATTTATACATAAAAATATTAAAAGATACTAATCAATTAATAAACCTGAGTCTAAGTCAAAATGAAAATGAAATAATAACGATAGTTTATGCCAAAAATAAAAAAGAGGAGAGAAAAGAATTATGGGAGGAAATGAGAAAAACTGCCTTGGAAAATAAGCCCTGGATAATAGGTGGAGACTTCAATACGATTAGAAACTTTAATGAAAAGAAGAGTGGTAGATCACCAAATAAGAGAGGGATGGCTGAATTTAATGACACAATAAATAATACTAATCTAATAGAAGCCAAATTTAATGGCTCATCTTTCACATGGTGCAATAACTGGAAAAAGAAGGGCACAATATGGGCTAGATTAGACAGGGTCTTATTTAACCTTAAATGGTTAGAACAGTTTGGTTCTACAGAGGTTAATCATTTAAATAGAACCTGCTCTGATCACAGTCCATTATTGATTTCTGTTAAAATAATAATTTACACAGGAGGCTCCTTTAAATTTCAAAATTCTTGGTGTTTACATCATGAATTCTTGAATAAGATAAAGGACTCCTGGAATCTTGAGGTTTCCGGAAATCCGATTCAAATTCTAAATAATAAATTGGGTAGATTAAAGGTTGAATTAAAAAAATGGAATAATGAAACATTTGGAAATATAATTAAAAATATTAAAAAATGCAGAAGAGTTAGTACTAAAAAGTGAATTAGAATTTGAAATAGACCAAAGTATAATCAATAGAAGAACTCTTAGCAAGGCACAAGCAGAATTAAAATTAAAACTGTTAATGGAGGAAGCTTTCTGGAAACAAAAAGCGAAAATTAAATGGTTGAAAGAAGGAGATAAAAACACAAAATTTTTTCAAAAAGTGGCTAAACTAAAATATCAAAAACATAGAATTAGGGGAATAAAAAACAATGAAAATGTATGGCTTGAAAAAGACTTAGATATACAAAATTACTTTACAAAGTTTTTTGAGAATCACTTAGGTGGAATAAGAGAGCTAAAAGGTAACACACTTATACAAAACATTGAGAATAAAATTTCTTCAGATGATAATAATATGCTAACAAAATTCCCTGAAGAAGAAGAAATTAGAAATGCAATTTTTAGTATGAATAAAGACAATGCAGCTGGTCCAGATGGTTGGAACAATTGCTTCTTTCAGGTTTGCTGGGAAATAATAAAAAAAGATTTAGAAAAAGCCATAAATAGTATATTATGTGGAGCTGATATAGGTATGAAATGGGGTAGTTTTCATTTAATTCTCATTCCGAAAGTGGAAAATCCATAGAAAGGAGAGGACTTTAGGCCAATTAGTCTTTGTAATTCAATATATAAAATTTTAGCCAAAATTCTACAAAATAGATTAGCATTGCTATTACCAAAAATTATTTCTGAAGAACAAACTGGTTTTATGAAAAATAGATTGATTATGGATAATATCTGCTTGGCAAAAGAAATGTGCAGAGAAATAGGTACTAAAACAAGAGGTAATAATGTATTAATTAAGCTAGATCTTTCCAAAGCATTTGATAGAGTTGAATGGAGTATTCTCTGTTCAACGATGAGAAAAATGGGTTTCTCTGAGACATGGATAGATCTAATTTATAGATGTATATCAAACACATGGGCAAGAATTATAACAAATGGGAAAGTAGGAAAGGAAATAAAGCCAGTTAGAGGTTTAAGACAAGGTGACCCGCTATCGCCATCACTATTTAATATTTATCTAGAACTCTTGATAGTTAATCTTAAAAATAAAATGTTAAATGGTCTTATAGGTACTTTTAGACAGCCAAAGAACACCCCTCTTGTAAGTTGTTTAGCATATGCAGATGATGTAATGATATTCACTAATGGATGCGGTAAATCATTAAGTAATCTGATAGATTTATTAAAATGCATGGAGGAAGAAACAGGTCAAAAATTAAACAAAAGAAAATGTCAATATATGATATCTTATAAAGCCCCAACTGCATTATCACATAGAATTAAAAATATCACAGGTTTCTCTCACAAAAAAGGAGAAATGATTTATTTAGGTTGCCCGATTTATGAAGGAAAGTTCAAGATAGAATACTTAGCGCTTCTAATAAATAAATTAAAAAAGAAAATTGCAGGATGGAAAGTAGAATATCTAAGTATGGGGGGTAGGATAACTCTTATAAAATATGTTTTAGAAAGTTTAATAATGCATAATATTATGATCACGCAGCCTTCAATCAAATTTATAAAAGAAATTGAAAAAGAATTAGCCAATTTTTTGTGGGGTAAAAAAGTGGGTAAACATAAACTTCATTGGAAAAAATGGAAAGATTTATGTTACCCTGTCCAAGAAGCTGGTTTAGGCTTTGTCAACATCATTGACTTAGCCAAAGCAGGGGCTAGCAAGAGATGGTGGAATTTAAAAGAAAATGAAAGTTTATGGTCTAAATTTATGCGGGCAAAGTACTGCATAAAGGATGACATTAATAAAATAAAAAATAAAAGTAGGAGTTCACAGGTTTGGAATCAAATGCTTAAACAAAGAGATTTAGTTGAAAATTACTCTAAACAGACGAAAAAAAGATGGAGATGGACCTTAACTCCGGAGGGCACATTTTCGCTTAAAACAGTGAAAAATGTCTTAAGAAAAAAGAAAAAAGAACAAATATTATTTAAATGGGCTTGGAATAATGACAATCCACAAAAAATTAAAACTTTTATGTGGAAAGTTTTATCTAATATTATCCCAATTGATAATAATTTAAAGCAGAAAGGAATTCAGCTAGTTTCTAGATGTGAATGTTGCTTAAATGAGATCGAAACATTAGATCACCTCTTTTCAGAAGGGAGAGTAGCTGCAGAAATATGGAAAAGATTAGCATCAGAAATGCAGATAAAATATGAACATCTCCCTCTAAATTGTAGGTTTAAAAAATGGTGTAACTCAAATGTTCCTAGCATGGCACAGAAATGGATTAAAAGTAATGTTCCACCAATAGTCATTTGGTGCATTTGGAAAGCTAGGAATAAAAGTAGATTAGAAGGGTATAATATGATGGTGGAAGATATCTGGAAAGAAATAAAAGAGGAAACAAGAAAAATTTCAGAGATATGCCCTATAAAAACTCAAGGTTCAAAGATGGATAAGGATACCTTACAGTTTTGGAACCTAAAAGAAAAACCACTTAAACAGTTTAAAATAATTAGCATAAAATGGGAAAAACCAGAAAGAGGAATGTTTACTTTAAATACAGATGGTAGTTTCGATAGAGATATGGGGGAAGCTGGAGGAGGGGGAGCAATTAGAAACTCGGAGGGGAAGTTAATTTTAGCTTTCACTAGAAGATTGCAAGCATCGTCGGCTTTACATGCCGAGATATTAGCACTAAAAGAAGGAATAAGAATATGTAAAAACTTAGACATCAAGAATGTAGATATACAAATTGATTCAAAAATAGTTGTAAATCTAATTAAAATACAGTCAATTATGTGGAAATATGAAAATGAGATAGAAGAAATTCTGCATGATATAAATTCATTAGATTTCACTATAAAACACATCTTCAGAGAAGCTAACGCGTTGGCTGATGCATTATCTAAAGATGGTAGGAAGAGCGGAGATCATGAGTATAAAGAAGATAATTTACCAAAAAAGTATTTTGGTATTATTAAATTAGATAGCAAGGATTTCCCTTATATTAGAAAAATTAAAAATAATAATTTTTAGTTACAAGGATTTTCTTGTGTTTATTTTGGTATTCTCTGTATGATGAATAAACAGAATAAAGTTCATATTTTCATAGTCTCATCCTGGTCCTGAGGGATGTTACTATGATGGTTGGGATACATTATAGTACAGCTTGGTAAGACTGCAGGTTTAGGGGGCTCAAAAATACAGTAACACTGTAGGTTTTATAGTATGCACTGTTTCTGTTTTAAAAACAGATATGAACTTTCTTGCAGGTTTAGGGGTATTTTTTGCTTATTTAAATAGAAATGAACTTTCATGCACTGCAGGTTTTTTTGCTTATTAAAAAATAGTAACACTGCAGGTTTAGGGGGCTCAAAATTACAGTACAGCTTCTGTTTTACAGGCTTATTAAAAAAAAATGAACAGTAACATTGCAGGGCTAATTTGAAGGATCAAGACGGGGTATTTAATAATAGAGTAGATTATATATATGCATGTAGATCTTTCTTGCAGGTAACTAAGTAGATGAAAATGATATAAAGCTGGACATAGTGCCTGCTGTCTTTTAGTTTTCTTTTCTTATTATAGGTGTATGGAGTCGTTTATTTTAGAATGTTGTATTTTTTTAGCTACTGGAAGTCTGTGTTATTTGATATAAGTAGAAGCTGTCTTTTTATGAAGTCTGTGTTATTTTAGAAAAGCTGGAAGTCTGTAAATTTTTAGTTGAGATGTGTTAAGTATGGAGTTCATGTAAAGAAGCAATAGTAGAGTAAATGAAGATCAAAGTTTAAAAAGCATGGAGGGAGGCAGCCAAGCAAGGAACTCTTACAGCTTAAGATACGAAGGGTTCAGAAATTGCTAGAAATATTCTGAAGATCAACAAAAGGATACATTAATGATACAACCAAGGAGTCTGCTACTGAATTTTCTAGTTTTTCTGGTTGAAATATCCAGAAATTGATGGTAAATGGGTTTTCATCTTATATGGATATGATGCCCTTGATTTTATGCAGGCTGGAATGTTTGTAGGTTAAGCAGTAAAGTTAAGAGCTGTTGATTAGCAAGCACTTCTGGCAGAATATTTATAGATGCAAAGCAGAATTTAAAAGATACAATGCTGATATTCAAGGCAGGATACTCTAAAAAAGCGATAGTATTCTAGCATCTCTCAAAGAGCAACATTACAAGAAGAATTCCAGCATATAGTAGATTTCCAACTGAATTTAATAGAAGCAAAGCAGAATTTCAACATGAAGAATCAAAGGTCTTACTTTACAAGACATGGAAGAGACATGGACTCTTGAAAAAGACTGCATTAATCATTACTATACGAATAAAGATTCAGCCATGGTATCATTAGAAAGAATTAACTTCTCAAAGATTAAAGGAAGAACTCAAGAACCTCAAAAGCATTTCTCTATAAATTTATACACTTAGTTGATGTAAATGTTAAAGATTTTCTTAAATATTGGGTGTAATAGGGATAATGGTAGATGTTAGTTTGTAAAAATGGTATTCCTCCGCCAAAAGAGAGGGTTATAACTAATAAATAACACTTAAAAAAAAAGAATAATAAGAAGAATAAGAATAAAAAAAATAAGAAGAATAAAAAAAATAATAAAAATAAAAATAATTAGTAGAATGAAAAGAATTAGAAGAATAAAAAGAATAAGAAGAATAAGAAAGAATAAGAAGAATAAAAAGTATAAAAAGAATAAGAAGAATAAGAATAATAAGAAGAATAAGAAGAATTTTTTTATTCTTTTTAATCTTCTTATTCTTCTTAAAAAGAAGAATAAGAAGATTAAAAAGAATAAAAAAATTAAGAATAAAAAGAAAAATAAGAAGAATAAGACGAATAAGAATAATCAGAATAAAAAAATAAAAAAGAAAAATAAGAAGAACAAGAAGAAAAATGAGAATAAGAAGAATAAGAAAAAAAGATGGATATGAAGAATAAGAAGAATAAGTAAAATAATAAAAATTAGAAGAATAAGAAAATTAAGAAAAATGAGAAGAATATCAAGAAAAAGTAAAATAATAAGACTATGAAGAATAAAAAAATAAGAACAATAAGAAAAATAAGAAGAATAAAAAATAATACGAAGAATAAGAAGAATAAGAAAATAAAAAGATAAAAAGAATAAGAAAAATAAGAAGAATAAGAAGAATAAGAAGAATAAAAAGAATAAGAAGAATACGAAGAATAATAAGAATAAGAAGAATAAGAAGAATAAGAAGAATAAAAATGATAAAAAGTATTAGAAGAATAAAAAAATATGAATAAATTAAAGATAATGATGAATAAGTAGATTAAAAATAATAATAATAAGAATAATAATAATAATAAGAATAAGAAGAATAAGAAGAATAAGAAGAATAAAAAGAATAAGAAGAATAAGAAAGAATAAGAATATTAAAAACAATAAGATGAATATGAAGAATAAAAAGAATAAGAAAAATAAGAAGAATAGAAGAATACGAAGAATAAAAGAATAAGAAGAATAAGAAAAAAAAGAAAAATAAGAAAAATAAAAAGAAGAAGAAGAAGAAAAAAAAAGAAGAAGAAGAAAGAATAATAATAATAATAAGAAAAATAAAAAAAGAAGAATAATAAGAATAATAAGAATAAAAAGAATAAGAAGAATAATAAGTATAAGAAGAATAAGAAGAATAAAAATAATAAGAAGAATAAAAAGAAAAAGAAGAATAATAAGAATAAGAAGAATAAGAAGAATAAGAAGAATAAGACAATAATAAGAATAAGAAAAGAATATTAGAAAAATTAGAA